>OOFC01044706.1:9818-27600 GCA_900323345.1 Pseudochromis fuscus | reverse complement strand
CGACGGAGGCTGAAGCCACGACGCTGCGCCAAGAAGTTCGCTCAGTACTGCGACAGGGACGGAGACCGAGGTCTGACGCTGGAGGAGCTGAGGGTCTGTCTGGGGCTCTGAGGTCTGTTACTAGCAGGTGAGATTAGAGCAAGAAGTTTCTGGTTTTTACTTTTTTTTACCTCACATCTTATACATGTAATACATCACTACAGGAACACTCCAGGAAGTGCTGTAAATACAGCAACCACAACCTAATCCACAGACACCAAGACATAACAGGTTGAAGATGGCAGCTTGGGTATTTAACATTTAGCCCTTTAGATAAATGTGTTGATCCCAGTGGTTCGGTCTCCTGCTATGAAGGTGCCGCCTGTTTCTGAGCCAATCATCTAATTAACCTGATTCAGAACAGGTGCAGCAGCTGCATGAAGATGAGGAGCTGAACTCAGCTCGACACCTGCAGCTGCTCACAGAGAAACACCTGACAACCACACACTGGATGACGTCACTCGGTTGTTTGGAGCCAGAAGTGACCATGTTTGGATATGAAGGGAGGAGTGAGGAGGCGGGTCTGAGTCCTGAACCTGAGGTCACTGTCCAGTGTGTATGACAATGGAGTTCACTGTTGAATAAGGCTCCAAATCACCTGTAAATCATTGGAGATCAGAGCTGTCAACAAAACTAACCTGCGGTGACTACCTGTCCCGCGTAGCGCGTGCGCGTACAGCGTTTGAAGCCCATTTCACGCATCCCGCAAATTGAGACTGTGTCCCGCATAATCAATGCTTGCTATCAAAAAAAAACTTGTCCGCCCTGTCCCCCCGAGCCCCAGGCAGTCAATGTTAAAAACCTGACATTATTGACTGTTCAGCTCACTCACCGCAGCCACACCCACCCCTCAGTTGAACAGCTGGCGCAAGACACTGGTGAACCGTGGTTAGTCGTTGTCACCTTTTTGTTTTTGTCATGACACCTGCACCGTGTTGAAGATACACAGACACACACTGGGACAAGGAGGTAGACGCGCACTTACTATGAACCGTCACTGAATAATGGAGAATGAGACTGCTGCTGAGAGAGAGAGTGAGGCGCCAGCATCGATCACAAAGAGAAAATGTACAGAAAGGACTGGGAACATGAGTATTGGTGAAAGGTGCTGAGGGGGATACCGAGAGGACTTTCTGTGTCTTTTGCAAAACATCATGAGTGGAGACGTGTTACTGTTCCTGCTGTGTTCAGCCACTGCAATGTTAATAAAAACTAAAGCGCCGGTGCGAAATCTCCACATGCGTCTTTGGATTCCCATAATTATGTCACGGTTTGCGCAATCAGAAAAATTCCATTGGTTTCTGAGAGCTGCGACGTTGCACTTTACAGTGAATAGGGTGTCATTACGGTAATTTTCACGAGCGCCTCTCAACAGGCAGAGTAGCTGATTTACTCTATACACTTCATGTTGTAAAAGTGCAATAACAATGACGTTGAAGAAAGAATAGGAAATTAATTTTAGACTTTTAGTGAACAAAAACACTGCAACTGCGCATGAATGTTAGAATTTTTTAATGTTAAATTTTGATCTGAAATCAAAATAAGCATAAAAAGTCCAGGTGGAAATTTGGAGGCTCAGGTGTTAAAGGGTGAAGTGGAAGTTCATCTGTCAATTAATTCAAATGTTTAAAATATTATGAATATCTTTTATTTAGAAAAAGAAAACACATTGAAAGCTAAAGGCTCATTAACAAGGATGGTCTATTCATGAGCATGCAGTATCAATTACATAGGTCAGGGCAACAGTAATTAACAATAATATACCTTGTAAAGTGGTATCTGCTAGAAATCGGTAAATCAGTATCGGTGAGTGAGTCTGCTCGCCAGGTGGGGGCGTCGCCACACTGAGCGGTGTCCCACATTGTCCCTCAGAATCATACCCCTTGTCCCCCATTGGGCTTATTAGCAGGTGGTCACCCTAAACTAACCCCCCCTTAAACCTAATATCCATTTTAATGATAAAAGGATTTTGATGGATCACTGAGAAGAAGAGTCCAGTTTAGCTGTAACATCAGAATGACTGGTGGAAAAATGTACTGACTGAGTATTTCAGGACTGAAAATGTGAATTTTTGAAATGAACTCAGTGGAGCCAGCATCTAGTGGCTGTCTGTGATATTACACTTTCTGACACTTAAGCTGTGACTTCACTTTTCAGACCTGGTTGCTTCATTCATTTCTATTAACGGCCTGTGGCAGTGATATGTTTCAGTAGCAGTAGTGTAAAGTAGACAGTTGTTCTCACCTCAGTGTGCACAGCTGTCTCACACACACACACACACACACACACACACACACACACACACACACACACACACACACACACACACACACACGGCTGGCACAGATAAAAGCGTCTTTCTCTCGTCCTCAGGTTGTTTTTCACGTCGAGCCGTTCAGGCCGGCTGCCAGACAAATTACACCCACAGACGTCGCAGTGTTTGTGAACCTTCATGAAATCAAAACAAACGTGGGCCGCCGTGAAGAAGGCGACTTGTCAGGGAGCTATCAGTCACAGCTCGGCCGTGACACCGGCGCAGTAATCAGACGGTGGCCGCAGACAGACATGACAGCTCCGTGATGTATGTGTGTGTGAGTGTGTGTGTGTGTGTGTGTGTGTTGTATTCCAAGTGTATGAGGGTCAGTGGCTCAGTATTCAACAGGCTTTGAACAAAGAGGCTTTTTCCACACGAATATTTCTCTCACTTCTGTTGACATTTACAAAACAAAATATACATTTTTTCATACAGAGGAGTTACAGTGTTTTACTGAACACACCCAACTCACTTACACTTACTGTGCAGACGCCCGAGGCCGCTTTAACATTTGCTGTTTCTGTGGAGGTTTAAGGACCATATCCATTCATTTCTCTATCTTTACTAGAATACAATCAGGATATATGTGAAATTACAAAATGTAGGTCAAAGTGACAAATATGTAGCATGTGTTGGACTCTGAGATCAGATGACATTACATAGAACTTCTCGTGTATCCCACCAGATTTAATCCAGATGTAATGGTTTGAGCTACATGTGGTTGTGGATCTTTGATTTAGCATCACATACACATCCCTCCCACTCACTAAAAGCTGCTGGGATACAGATTTAATGTATAAAATCACATGCTGTTTATTCAAAGTGCTGAAGATCACAGAATCTGACAGAAAATCATCATCTCAAAGTGAAATCAGCAACAAAGTGGACACTGGAGATGTGACATCAGTAAAGAAATCTGAAGAATCAGGAGAGATCAGGGACCAGAGAGGGAGCTGAAGGGCAAACACCTAGATCAAAATGTGTCAGCTTCACGTGGAGGTTCAGTTGATCTTGTACCACACGAAGATCCTTGATCAGGACTGACCTTTGTGGGAGGGGCAGCAGCCAAGAAACCACTCCTTCAGAAGATCTACTGGAGCTCACTGAGACCAATGGAAAAGAGTTTTATGGAAAGTTATTAATGTTCTGAGGTAGTAACCTGAGTCTAAAGAAGTGGATAGGACAGTCTCCTGAAAAGAGTCTGTTACCACGGTAACACACCTCAGGATTAACTAACTCAGAGTTTCCACTAAAACCTGCTTTCTGAAACAGACCCCTGAACCTTTAGGAGGTAAAGTTCACTTCTGTTGTCGTGTATTTGTCTAGTTTTTCTGAGCTGCTCCTAACACTTCATCTGGAGTTCGAGATCAAACTAAACACACTTCTGTTCCCCGACAACATTTGGAGTTTCTGTCAGTGTTTATAGAGGTAACGAGAGAAAAGCTTTTTTATGAGAAGCAGCTGAATGGGTCTAAATGAAGACAGGAGACAGGATGCCTGGAGTCTGGTGGTGATGGAGCAGATGGATGATTAAACCTCTATTGAGACTCTGTAGTAGGTCTGAATAACTGAATCACAGATATTTAAAGACCGGAGTTTCTGACAGTGCGGCGAAGTGGAAGTGACGGAGAAAACACGAGATAAACAAAGAGTGAATGTGAGGGAACAGAAAACAAGTTAAATTAAATTTAGAGCAGCGGTGAGAAGAGGCGGGAGGAGAGGAGGTCGATAAGACTCGAATGGGGAGAGTGAGCGAGGTGAGGAGCAGAGAGTTATCCAGGCGAGCAGGGATTGGAAGGTGGGCGACAGAAAGGAAAGAGGTGGAGAGAGATAGGAAGGACACGAGGGGCGAGGAGCTGATAACTCAGAGACGAGGAGGACGAGGTGAACATCTGACTGTGAGAGATAGCAGTGACCTCCGGAGGAGACAGAGGAGCTGCCTCCCTTCACTGGTTGAAGCAGCCACAGTAAATAAGACTGTAGTTTGCATCTGGTTTTCCTTATTGTCCAGGTTTACCTCCACCAGGAGCTCATGGGTTCACCTGTGTTTGTGTGTCTGTCAGCAACCTACAGACTTAACAGAAATTCATGCAACCACCAGGTCTCAAAAGTGAAGCCAGTGCAGAAGTGGAAAAAGTACAATACTACCAACAGCCACTGGATGCTGGCTCCAACTGACTTTGAATATTTCCCACAAGTTATTCTGATGTCATTAAATAACTTCTTATTAGGTTCCACTGGTTTAAGGCTCAGACCCGCCTCCTCACTCCTCCCTTCATATCCAAATATGGTCACTCTGGCTCCAAACAACCAACATGGCCACGTTCATACACCAAACTCCTGGCTTCAGAGTCCGCAAACACATCACATTCTCACCTTGTATTTCTTTGTTTTGTTTTCCTTCAGATTCGAAGCTGCAACGACCAACGACACAGAATCACCTGATGCCGAAGTCCACGTCACTTTCTCTCCTGACTCCTTGGTTCTGTTTATTCAACAATAAAATCCTGGAAATATCCAAGACAGAATAAAAGCCAGAAGACCAAAGACTGTCTTGGCTGTGATCACGGTCAGCAGCCAGAGGTCTTCCTCGCCTCGCTCCTTCCTTTGCTTCCCACCTCCTTCATGCAAGTGTGAATATTCACTTTGTTACTTTGTTTGATTTCTTTCTACTTTCCATCTTCCTGATTTCTCTTTCTAACCCTCCCTCTTTCCTTCATCCCCTCCTCCTCCTCCTCCTTGTATATATTTTACCTCCTCATGTATCATATACCATTAGTATATTCACAGTAGCACATTTTCTGATGTCTGCTCTCTGAATTGTTTTGTACGATGTATTTTAGAGAACATATCCTCTCACAGCACTTTCTGATAATTGATTGATGTGTTTGTAAATGTGATTTGAATAAAATGATGTTTTCATCTCTTTCATTAACCTCAGCAGTGATACTGTTCCGGCCATGGGTGCTGGTTGCCAGGGCAACAGTCGCCCTTAATGGTCATCTCACGATAAACAAATTAACGGACGAACATGAGACAGCTGAGAACAGAAGGTCTCATAAACCTTATTTCCCAGGGTGCATTCGCGCCTGTCTGAGGTCATCACCGTGGCTAAATGTGATTGGACGGGACGTTAACATTACAGCATGACCGTGGAGGGAAGAGCCGTATGTCTTGTGTGATTTCTCTTCTTCTGTGGTGTTCAGACGGAGCCTGAAGGGCTGACATGACAATTTGACCCGTGTGTTTACTGTCAACATCCCCGTCCGTCACAGTTTCACCCCGAGGACGACTGAGGACGGCCGACAGATGCTTCGTCTGTTCTGCTTATCTGTGACTGAAGATCAGCCTACAGAGGTCAGAGGTCAACATAAAGGTTTTTAATGACTCTAAGTAAAGCTATCATCACAATACAATTACATGTTGTAACGAAATGTTCAGAGTTAGAGTGATGACATCACTCCTTAGAATAGGAAGTTGTGACAGAATTGCCTTCAAAACATTTTTGAACCTGCTCAGCAAACCAAACGTTGCCTCTACATGCACAGTTTACCCATCAATTTGTAGATTCTGTCACTCAGTGGTTGTTTCATTGTGATATGACCTGTAGGGATCGATGAGGGAGGCCGAATGTCAACAGTAGTCTCACCAGAACTCTGATTGACTCCCATTATATTTCAACTCTGAAATCTTTGGATGGACAGGCTTCTTAAAACTGCAACAGCTCCCTCACATTTCATAGTAAAGACATAAAAATTACATCCTGACCAATGTGCCAACACTCACAGCTCAAGAATTTTTCAGATCGCACTTTTCGGGGTTGTGTGAAGGCCATTTGTTTGAAGGTGTTATTTCCAGTTTTCCTCTGTGTGTAACTGTCTACCAGACACACTAAGGCAGACAGACACCACACATCTCCTCAGACATTACATTGATTTGCAGCAATTTTTACACAAAATCAAACAAACACACACACACACAAACATACACGCACATTGTGACCTCCGCCTCCTCATCATGCAGGTGTGGAGTTTGTGAAAACACTGTGAACACAGAGTAACAGAACATCATTAGCCTGGTGTGTGTTTCTGGTCTGTGTTGAACCAGGATGTGAGGCAGAGCTGTGAGACCTGACCTGTGTCTGGTGAGTTGAAACAATCCTCCATGTTGTTCACTGTGTAAATCTCAGCTGTGGTGAACTCTCACCAGCTGATGTTTTATCTTTATCTCACCTGTTACAAAACGACCATAACAGCTAATAACATCATCCTGAGCCATAATTAAACTGCATGGTGCAATCAGTAATAATACAACTGAATAACTGATTATAAAGTTCAATGCTGCACCATTTTTGTATATTTATTTCATATATTTCATACTGGATTTATTACTATTTCTTTTTAAACTTTATTTTATGTTTTTCTTATTCTTATTTCTTACCTCATTATCCTCTATTTTTCTATAATGTGAGACACTGTAACTGACCCAATTTCACCTCAGGGATCAATGAAGTAATCTAATATCCATGTACAGTACTGTGCACAGGGCTCAGGCCTCCGTAAAACTTGTTGCTTTCTCAGTCTCTTTATCAGAGCACAAACAGGAAATACCTACACAGTATGTAAACCAACAAGATGATTTAAAACTACTATGAATCCTTTACTTTCCATCTCACATCCATGATCAGCTGACCACACCCAGCCTCTCACTGCCGCGGAGATGACATCACTGTGACCAGCAGATGGCGCTGTGACTCTGAGGCAGCTGCAGACCAGACCAGCAGGGAAACACTCAGCATCTCTCCCCTGACACGCCCTGATAAAACCACTCAGAGCTGAACAGACGGGGAAACACCACACGCTGCTGAATGACTCCAGAACACACACACACACACACACTGGTACAGATTTAATAATAATACAAACTGCTCATGAGATGGAAGTGACTCAGAGCCCAGAGCGAAAGGAGGCGGGGCCACAATGTGATTGTGTAAATGATATGATATGAAATGAATAATAGATGAGGTGGGACATTTAAATGTATGAGTTTGTTATGGATACTGTGTGTGTGTGTGCGTGTGTGTGTGAGTGTTTGTGTGTCCCAAGGTTACAAGCTGAGTGTTTCCCGTGACTAACAACAAAGAAATGGCCTGCAGGTCACACACAGGCATCAATCTGCCAAGGATTTGAGAAGCACGCACACACACACACACACACACACACACACACACACACACACACACACAGTAGTACTCCAGGGTATTTGCATGCTGGGATTAATCTATTATTCATCCCAGTAAAATCCATACCTGCCATTTTCCCCACTCGCTGTTTCTTTTGTTCATGAGACCACGAAGCAACGCTGACAACATGGAAACAGGATTATTAATAAAATCATAAACAAACATGCTGATGGAGGCACAACACAAACACACACACAACAGCATCAGCTTTAACACACGCTTCTCAATATTACACAAGTCGGACAACTCTTCACAGGACTCTCATGTTCTAGAAATTGTGAATTAGCAGAGGATGTCTTGTGGTATCAGACACCAGGACTCTGAGGAGTCCTGATGTCCTGGTCCTGGTGTTTGAATGTGGCCATGTTGGTTGTTTGGAGCCAGAAGTGACCATATTTGAATATGAAGGGAGGAGTGAGGAGGCGGGTCTGACCCTTGAACCTGAGGACACTGTCCAAAGTGTATGAGACTCAATGGACCTGCAGATCACTGAGAAGAAGAGTTGGCTTTAGCAAATGACATCAGAATGACTTGTGGAAAAAAATGCAGAAAATGACCATTTTTGATTTGAAGTTAGTTGAGAGGATCATCATCATCATCATCATCATCATCATCATCATCATGTGTTTCAGCTGCTACGTTACAAACAGTTCATATGAGCTGCCTCAGTCTGTCCAGTGTAGCTCAGTTCTGACTGAAACTCTGTGAGATGGAGAAGAAATGAGGTGGAAGTGAGAAGATGAAGCAGCTACATGAACATGTCGGTGTATGATTCAGTTATTGTGATTAAACTGTTTATGAAGTGAGACAACTGCTCAGCCACAGCCACAACTCTTAATCACTGTGTTCAGTTCAGTTCAGTCTGACTTCAGGATGTTTGTTCAGAACAGCAGCTCCACCTCCGTCCATCATGTCCTTCAGTTTCCTTCGTCTCTGTGCATCTTTCTCTGGAAGAATTACACTGATGAAGGTGTTTACATGTTCAGCTCACACACATTCACAAGTGCAACTTTGCCTCCACTTTGATCTTTTCATTGACTTTGTGTTCAGTCACAGTCTAAAATCAGGATTTATTTTCTTCTTCCTCCACCTATCAACCTTCTCCATTTTCTTCTTCTTCTTCTTCGTCTTCTTCTCTGTGATGGCGTGCTGTAGCTCTACCCACATCCAGCCGCCATGTCAGACTTACACCCTGAACGTCTCCCTGTAGATCCAGGGTTTGGTTCATCTGCTCTGGCTCCTCTAAAAACATGGCGGCACAAAGATGGCGTCCTCCATGAAGGAGCAGCTCTGTGTAAATATAAATACTGATTCTAAGGTAATAACACAGCGTTCTGTTTTCCGTTGATGAAGACCCTGTTGTTATTATTAATATGTTGACTTTCTACTAAACACGACACAGTGCTCCTTTAAGAAGTAACTTCAGTGAGACATCAGCGAGGACTTTACGACTTCGTGGCTCCAGATATTAAATAGATTTTGTCTGCAGTTGTTTTAATGGCCTCAAACTTTAATTACATCATTTCATCGCTGGATTAATTAAGGAAATCTTGTCAATGACAGATGAAGGTACAAATTCTGCCTCTGGCTCCAACCATCTGCTGAGTTCACTTCACTTCAGTCTGTGCAGCTTCATCCAGACTCTAGTGTCTGAGGCAGAGAGACCGTCACCGGGAACAGGAAGTGGTGAGAGCGGCACACTGATGGCGGGTGTTCAAGGTTTATTTATCGTCCAGTTTGATAAGATTCAGTGAATCATCAGAAGCAAAAGTGAAGAGCTGATTGAAAACATGAAGCGTAATATTTGAATAATTTGACTGAAAGGGCTTAATCTGCTGTTTGTACTGTTCAATAAATAAATAAATCAACAAAATGTAAATACATTTATACGTCAAAAATTAGTTTTAAATAACACAGCATTTCATCTTGTGTACACTTTAGTTTTTTAATGTGTAAAAATAATAGAATTTATATTATAATAATTTATATTACAAGGTTAGAGTTTATGTTATTATGTTATTTTACATTCTGCCTGTAAATTCAGTTTATTTTTTCTAATTTTTAATCCCTGAAGGAACATTTGTGATGAATCTGTTTGTATTGGGTTGAACTGGAATCTTGCTCCAGTATAACCAGCACAAACCTGATGACCAGTCAGGAGGTGGCTGGTAGTTACAACATCGATTAGTTTCTGTAACAGGATGTTACTTAACAGTGATCTGAGATGTAAGAACCTGACCCCGAACCCTCCCTCGATCACACCATTACCTCACAGGTGTGTATAACATCACTCTGTTCACCTATAACGAGGCTCCGCTCAGGATCAGCGTCGCCATGTTCCCCAGAGGAACCTTGTCCGGGGTCAGAGTTCACCGTGGTGGTGAAGTCATGGAGGAAGCCAATTATTCCTGCAGGTATTTGTCAGGGTGCTGCTGCTCTGATCCTCCGGGCTCCTCGTTCATATTAATCCTCTTATATCTGCTGAATACCAACACCTGCCGCCTGGGATGTTACCACCAGCAGTGAGATACGACTGCAGCTGTAAACTGAGTCAGACCGTCTGACCGTGACAGACTGAAGCTTCACTGCAGAGGAGTGGGAGCCATAATCATCTAGTGGTGATAAACATCTGCACTGATTCAGGGAGAGGACCGATGCAGTGAAGTGATGCAGTGAATGAAAACTTTAATTAAAAGACTGAACTGTGGCTGCATCTCTTTGTCATAATTACCCATATGAAACAGTCTTCTTGTAATGACATGAGGCTAAAGTCCAGCACAGAGGAGGAGCAGTCATTTCTATTTTCATCTTCATCACTGGAGGCATCAGCTACATACTGTATAAATGTTAATATACTGTACATCAAGACGCCACAACATTCAAACCACTGACAGCAGACTTCTCTCTCTAACCTCAGACTGGATGAAGCTAATGTTACGTAACTCATTGGTTTGTGAACTCACACTTTGAAGTCAGGAGTTTGGTATTTGAATGTGGCCATGTTGGTTGTTTGGAGCCAGAAGTGACCATATTTGGATATGAAGGGAGGAGTGAGGAGGCGGGTCTGACCCTTGAAGCTGAGGACACTGTCCAATGTGAACGAGACTAGAGTTAAGGTCTGATCTCATTGCAGACCAGAGCTGTCAATCAAACTAGCGCTGCCCTTAAATCTTCCTCATCTCTGAGCCTAATATCTGCCTAATGATGAAATGATTTTCAGATGGACCAGCAGATCACTGAGAAGAAGAGTTCACTTTAGCCAGTGACATCAGAATAAGAGTGTTTCAGGATTTGTTGGAGCCAGCATCTCGTGGCCCTCGGTGGTATGCAGTTTTTTACACTTCAACATTGTCGTCTTTCCTGAGGTCCGGTTGCTTCGTCCATCTCTATAAACCGTCTGAGTCCCTCACTGCCAACATGCTTCAGGAGGGTTTGAGGAACATGAAGAGTTCAAGCTGTGGACTCCAAATGCTCCAGAGCTCAGTCTGATCCAGCATCCGTGGTAAGTCCGATCCATGGAGGTCCCACCTCACAGCTCCTTACCAGGATGTAAGGATCAGCTGCTGATGTCTGTGGAGCCTGTTCACCATCATCAGGGTTTGATCTGAGTGTCTGCTGCTCCTGTTTCCACGTGTTGCTGGTGATGTTGTAATTTGGTTCAGGTTGTGTTAATAAATCAATAAACTGTGTTTCTTTGTTCAGCTTCACTGCTGCTGCTCAGATTCAGTTTGTAGAGGACATGGATTACTGTGATGTACGGCTCTGTCCTCCTGCAGGAGATGTTGTGTAGTGTATTAATTAAAAACAGTCAGTTTAATCTGCAGGCTGGTGAATTATGTGGCTCATTTAAATGCTCGTGTACAGGCTGAATGTTGGACCTGGTGGTCTGAGGACAGCAGACTTCACTGACACCTGGTTTATAGTTGTTCATGTTTCAGTTGATATCTGAGCTCCTGCTTCCTGGTAACATGTTTAGCTGCTGTTTGGGTTTTTTTCTAATAAGCAGTCTGCTCGTCTTTTCTCACTGCAGTGATGTGGTTTTTCTGAGCTCGGCATCATCTGCAGGATCCCTACCTCTGCTCACGGTCTCAATCCTGAACCACCAAATCTGACGGATCAGCAGTTTGCTCTGAACGATCCGTACTTTGACCTGAGCGTCTCTGACTGAAGTCAACAACAGAGCGAGCTCATCGGCATCATCGGGAATCAAAGCAGTGAACAGAGATGTGCATAGGTCGTGTAACGGAGAGAAGAAGATGGAGATCGATGAAATCTTCTGCAACAAAGAGAAAATCAAACACACACTGGAGCTGATGTTTGTTATTCATTTTATGGTAATATGTTCAGTAAACTACTCTCCAACCACGACACAGTATGATACTGGAAAGAGCAAAGGTTTGTCAGAAAAAACTCTCTTCTGTAAATTAATGAGAAAACCTGGAAAACATAAAATCTACCACTTGTTCAAGAATTAATAAACTGATTTTAAAGGACAATTGTGAGAAACTGTGGCTAAAGAAGTCAGGATTTCAGAGCTGTGATGCAGTCGATTTATTTTTACAGGTAAAAATTAGACTTTTGTTGAAAGGAAAATAAAGAAAAAACTGGAAAAATGTTCTACAATTAAAATACAGTGAAAATACTGTAGAGCAGGGGTGTCCAATCCTGGTCCTCGAGGGCTGCTATCCTGCATGTTTTAGATGTGTCCCTCTTCCAACACACCTGATTCTAATGACCAGCTCATCATCAAGCTCTGCAGAAACCTGCTAACAATCCTGGTCATTTGAATCAGGTGTGTGTGAAGAGGGAAACATCTAAAACATGCAGGATAGCGGCCCTCGAGGACCAGGATTGGACACCCCTGCTGTAGAGTAAAAATGTTTGATAGTAACTAACGTTCATCCAGCTGCCCCTAAGTTAAAATTCACATCAGAGTGATGGGATCATAGTGCATCTTCGAAGTCGCTCACAGTTGTATTTATTGCTGTCCACTTATGATACAATCATGAGACCCATCTTAAAACCAAGTGTGAACAGGGCCTCACTGAGGATTTGTCTTCAGCAGAGTTCCTTCACTTTACTGTGAATCTGTGGCAGCTTGACGGTTGTTTTGTTGCCGTCACTGGAGATATTTTAGTTGCTGGTGACACATGAAGAGGTGGTGGATACTTTTAGAGTTTCATAAAACCGGATGATGCAGAACAGTGAATGTGAAACTTTCCCTTTATTGTGGACTCACTCATTCATTTCTCTGTGACCTTGAAGCTCATCACTCACTGCTCCTGCACCACAGTCTGCTGGGTGAAGGTTTGAATCTCTCTGTGTCCCCAACAATACTTGAGTGACCTCGTTCTCATTATCTTTGGAGTGAAGTCGTATTAGATCATCCTGACGTGACCTCCCGGAGGCTGTGTCTCCACGACAACAGATTTAGTCATGCTGGCATCTGATTGGCTAAAGGGAAGGAACTTAGAGCCTGACGAGCAGGAGGCGGTTATAAAGTTTTCAGATTTAATCGTTCACATAATTTTTAGTTTTTTTTCCCCTGCACCGAACAGAACTTATGTTGTTAAATATTCTTCATTATTCACTAAAACGTCAAAGATTACATAAGACTTCATGTAAAATCAAAGCTACAAACTGTATTTTAACTACAGGAAATTACTGTATTCTACTATTATTGAGTGTTTTCTGTTATTTTGCAGAATTATTTTACATTTCATGTGACTAATAAAAGTCTTGACTTCACATTAAATCTGCTGATGTTGAACATGCAGAATGAATTTCACTGCAGTGTGTTGGTTCCTAACATCCTTCATCTGAGCTGAAGTTTATCTCAGTGTCCTTGTTGGCAGCGTTCACACGTCTGCCGCCGGCATCTCTCCTTCTCCTCCTCCGGCCGAGATTCTCATCTTCCTCCTCCTCCTCCTGCTGCTGCTGTTCTGCCTTTGTCCTCCTTCTCTTCTATTTCCATTTTTAGCTGCTGGTGTGCAGCAGACAGTCTTTACAAGCTGATGTGACAACATGACAATACACTGCACACACACACACACACACACAGCCTCATTACTGAGAGGTTGTGTACAGTGTGAGTTGCTCTAAGACTGATCGATGGCTCCATTGTCACTGGTTCACACTGTCCTCAGCATCTTGACATAGTTTCATCTCCTCATCTTTTTCATCTCCTCTCATATTATAATGTTCTCACTCTGCAGCTCCTTCAAATCCATTTTCTGCTCTCTCAGGCTTTTTCCCGTTCTCACCTCCCTCCCATCTCCCCGAGGTCCCACGTCTTCCTAAAGCTCTGTCTCGGCTGATTTTACTGTTTCTCATCATCACCTCGAGCCTTCCTCTTTCCTCCATCGTCTCCTCTTTATCTCCACATTTTCCACCACATTATATTTAACTCCTCTCCTTCTCGTTCGCTCTTCACTCTCTCGCCAGAAACCTCCACATATAAACTAATCTCCGAACATTTTTCCATTTCGACCTGGGCTGAGTTGAAACACGACTGAATCAATAAACTGTTTCCCCTGATAAATTACCAGGAGCAGCGTTTTTCACATTTCCTGAACAGAAGAAGAAACAAACTGATCAGACAATCGTTGTAAAGCAGTGAACACTAACAAATGTTGGATTGTTTTTACCCAGAACTGGATGGATATTGGACTAACTACACACTGGTTTAATGGATTGTTTCTATCCAGCGTTGTTGTTTTTACATCCTCTTCACTGTGATAAAACAACCTCACATTTTTAGTGTGTGATGATGAAATGATTTTCAGACGGACTACAGAGTTGACTTTACCTAATGACATCAGAATGACTTGTGGAAAACATGTATTGACTGAATATTTCAGGATTGAAAATGACGTTTTTTGAATTGAAGTCAATTGGAGCAAGCACCTAGTGGCCGTTGGTGGTATTACACTTTTTTCCATTTCCACATTGGCCTGACTTTTGAAACCTGCTTACTGCCTCCATGTTTTATGACCAGTCCATGGTTAATCTCCATAGGGGTGTGGTCTAATTAAATAAAGGTGATGCTCCACCCACTCTCTCCTCCATCTTGTCCAAATATGGCCGCCTCTGGGTCCAAAACCTCCAAATGCCAAACTCTAGACTTTAAAACATCACAAATCTCCACGTGATGTCACTGTGGCTCCGCCCATTTTTTCTTCACAGTCATTGGTGGAATAATGACAAGTGTCACAAACATGTAAATATGTTTTCACCCAGTTGTTGTCATAGACCAACTCTTTCCTCTGACTCCTTCCTGCCATCGAGCTCTGTACGATGCGCTGCTGTTACCAAATGATTTGTTCAGCGAGTTCAGAGTAAAGTGAAACTGCTGTTCATCAGCAGCAGCAGGAGGATCTACTATCAGAGTCCTAACAGTGTTACCTCCACAGGCTGGTAATCCACAGCCAGACATCCTCATCCTCAGCTTCACGCTGGACACTGGAAACCTCGGCACGCTGCTTTACATCTAAATGAAATCAGCCTGGAGATGCTGTGAGGCCATTTCCATTTCATCTCAGGGAGTTTGCCTCAATTTCTCTTTCTCTGTCACACACACTCAAACATCCACATGCCAGAATAAAGTGTAGTAAGTGGCCTCGCCGGCGAGAGGGTTGTGAGGAGGCAGATGGAGACAGATGGACAGAAGACAAAGTGGATGGACAGAGGTAGACAAAGACAACAACAGAGAGAAATTGATTCATGGAAGAAAAAGGTGAAATGATGTGGAGAGGAAGTGAAAGTTAAGAGAGAATCGTTACTGACTCTCATCAGAAATCATTTGATCGACCTCCTGCTGCATCGATGGGACGGACTAATGAGCGTTTGTCCTTCAGCGTTTCATCAGTGTCAGAAACCTCTTCTTCTTCAGCTGCAGGACGGCTGACTGACCTCAGATCAGTTTGGACCATAGACTGTTTATAGAAATGGACAAAGCAAGTGTGACATCACCTGTTGGTTTGTGGATTCCTGTGTTGAAGGTACGAGAGTTGAATGTCGCCATGTTGGTTGTTTGGAGCCAGAAATGACCGGAGGAGGCTGAGGAAGTTTGGCATGTCGCAAAAAATCCTCAGCAACTTCTACAGCTGCCTTGTTGGGTCCATCCTGACTGGCTGCATCACAGTGTGGGACAACAGCACCACCATCATGGATCACAAACGCCTGCAGAGAGCGGTAAAAACTGTGTCCAAGATCACCAGGACTCCCCTGCCTTCTCAAGATCATCATCCATCATTCAACACCCCACCCACCCACATCACAGACTGTTCACTCTCCTCCCCTCAGGACGGAGGGACAGGAGTCTGAAGTGCAGGACAACCCGCTTCAGGAGGTCTCTCTTTCCCTCTGCCATCAGGCTCCTTAACAGCTGACAGGAGTGGACATTAGCCACACTGACTCATTACACTTCACGTGACAGTTTTTTTGCACATAAATGCAAATAAATGCACATTTATTTAAATTTTTTTTCTTTGCACATTATGTCAGCCAGTCATCTTCTCTTCCTGCTTCTCCACACTTGGGTCGCAGGGTACTGCTTGAGTCTATCCCAGCTGTCATCAGGCAGGAAGCGGGGTACACCCTGGACAGGTTGCCAGCCTATCGCAGGGCTAACACAAAGACAAACAACCATTCACACTCCCACTCACACCGATGGTCAATTCAGACTAATCAATTCACCTAACAAGCATGTCTATGGACTGTGGGTGGAAACCAGAGAAAACAGAGGCATGCACAGGGAGGACATGCAGACTCCACACAGAGGCTACGTTCAGACTGCAGGCTAAAGTGACGCGATTTTTTTGCCCCTATGTGACCTGTATCTGATCTTTCATGACAGTCTGAACAACACAGATCAGATTTTTTCAAATGCGACCCAGGCCACTTGGATATGTGGTCCTAAATCAGATACGTATCCGATCTTTTGCCATGCAACTTCTGTCTGAACGGCCAGGTCGCATTTATCTGACCTACACGTCACAGTACGCAACAAACGTCTTTAATCTGCGCAACTCCATATCATTAAAGCCACTCACATCACTATCCCACCACTCCTGGCTGCGACCCCACACCCATGCATTTCTCTGGAGGATGTTGCTGCCACTGCCCCACAAACACCATGGCCAACAACTTGTCTCTCTTCCTTTTCAACCTTCTTCTTAAAATCAGGTTGTACATGTGTTTGCTCCAGTTGGACAACAGTGTTAGAATCATAAAATACGCTGCACTGTTATCCTCCATGTTTACTTCTGCAAACACTATAGCGCGCTCGCTGCATGACGTCGTTATGTCCTCGTCTACGCATGCGGGACACTTTTGGGTTGTATTTAAGTTCACAGGAGATCACATACAAGTCGCATTTAATATGAAATGTGAACGAACTCGCAAAAAAATCGGATTTAAAAAAAAGTCAGAATTGAGCATTAAGCCCTGCAGTGTGAACGTAGCCAGAAAGGCTCGAGTCGAGATTTGAACCCTGAACCTTCCTGCTGTGAGGTGCATGTGCTGACCACTGCACCACCATGCTGCTCTGCACAGTCTGTAAATTATTAAAATTATTCTATTTTTATTTTATTTCCTGAGGCATTCAGTGTGGATGGCAAAGTAAGATTTTTATTGGACATGGAAACCTGCTTTCTTTTACTGTGCACATGACAGGAGCAAGGAGGCAGGTCTGAGTCTTTTGGAGCCAGTCTCCAGTGGCCATCTGGTGTATTACACTTTTTTGCACTTCTGCACTGGCCTCACTTCAGAGCCCACCTGCTTCGTCCAGTCTGAACACCCTCCACCTGACTCACAGCTTCAGTGTTAAATATGAATGCAGAATAAAAGGAGCTGAGTGATTATTATTCCCACTGTAAAGGTTTGTGAGGACGACAGATGGAGCAACAGTTGATGTTGGAAACAGAAAGTCACAGAAAACAAACTGCTGCTTTGTTTATGATGATTATTACAGAACATTTCAATCAGACAAGTGTTTAATTCATATGTTTCTATAAACTTTGCTACAAATCATAATTACAAGTTTTCGATAACAGTTATTAAATAAAACATTTGTTACAATACAAGCAGCAGCTGTCGACAGGAGGAAAACCTCAGCTCAGTTGTTACTAAGATCCATGAGTTCAGATCAGTTTAGATGCAGCATAACAGTCAGATGGATTAATAAA
>OOFC01044701.1:0-28624 GCA_900323345.1 Pseudochromis fuscus | reverse complement strand
TGGTAGATAGCTATTGTGCGGTAAAATACTCTCCTCTTCCCATCTCCGTTTATTCTGGCGTTCTGGCGCACAATAGCTATCTACCATAGTTTGACCAACTAAGACAGAAACTAACTCACTGCTACTAGTTGTTCTATTTGGCTTTTTTTCCTGCCAACATGGCGTTGTTTTGATTTTGCGGGCTACATGCTGAGAGGCGTGACGTCATCTCCCGGAGCTCTATAGGTGTTGTTTAATCCATAGACATAATAAACCATAATAATGGTAATATCTATGGTTTTTACCTGTACAGTTTAGGGCGCATGCTTCGTGCCTTCTTCTCTGTTTTGGTGTGTTTCTGTGGCAGCGTTACAGCGCCGCACACAGGCCTGGCATATTGACTACAGCGTTTTCGGCTTTGTGGTGTGGAAGCAGATATAACTATCCGTTTACGGGGAAGACGTATTCGTTTCGTCTCCGTGTAAATAGCGCCTTAGAGACCGGCTGGAAGGAAAACCTGCAGGGTCTCGGCCCACCATGGCACAAGTTGAGAACCCCTGATTTAGACAAAACAGTATGTACATGTGGTAGATGCAGATATAAGATAGAAGTAAAAACATTGCCTGTGTAATTTTTTTGTTTATCTATCCAGTAACTCTAAAAACAGTTTACTAAAACCTAAAAATGTCAAACTCATGGTGACAATGGAGGAAAAGTAACAGAGGTTAACCAAAATCAGTAGGCTGGGAACTATAAATGCCAGACAGGGGCCAACCAGCTAAAATCTCAAAGGCCGTAAAATTAATAACAGTGGCAACATCTCCACGTTGACATAAGTAATTAGAACATATGTGCAATAAAAAAACGTTTCTTAGAAGGTAAAACAATTAAATCTGCATCAGCTAAATATCTGTATGCCTGTAGTTTGTTGTATCCAGGCTGTGTGTGCATCAGTATCTAAAAGCAGCTTCTACCATTTTGATTAACTCCCACAGGCAGCGAGCTGGTGAGCAAACGCAGAGCAAAAGGATGCGAGGAACATTTTAAATTCAATTCAACAAAGCAGCTCTATCAGACAGAGATAATGAGTCTGTGACAATGGTGCCACTCAATGAAGCTTTCACAGGCAGAAAAAGACTTAATGGCTCTCCAAAATCTTCTTGGACGATTAAGACTGTCAAAGATAGCTGCACTGTCACATCCAGTGCTTCGGTTCCCCATTGTATACTGTTGTACAAGATGGACCCTGACTGTCTCTCTCTGTTTTCTCAGTCTTTGTGAACCTCACATAACAGTAACAGCATTGGGGGAATGTTTGCATCTTTTGTGTACATATTACTGCTGGTTATTCCCTGTGGCTGCTGCATTTAACTTTAACACACACACACACACACACACACACACACCCCACTTGCAATTATCACCAAAGCCTGACATACAACGTACTTATAAAGGCACACACACACTCTCCAACACAGCGTCTTTGTTCTGGCCTGGCATGCTGTAAGATGAATAAGTATTCTAAGGGGATTAATAGTTACACAACATGTTGCTTAAATTCCACCTCTTTCTTCCATAGGGACAAGTTGTTACACACAGCTTAGCCCACTGTGGAAATAACCTTTTTCTCCTGACTGTTTCCACAGCCTAATTTTATTACGCTTGAGTCAGAAGTGTCAAGGTCTCACTGCGAGGTTGACAACCTGTAACAAAGTCAGCTATTAAAAATGGCACGCTTTATGTATCATACTATTAGTTTTGTTTTGAATTACGCTGTCTAATAACATAAATATTATTTCTTCATGTATGTAGTTATTGAGATAACCGGCCACCCGTTCCTCCTTTCATGCCTATTTATTTAACTAATCTATCAGGACAAGGCGCTTCCAGACCTACTTAAGCTCCTGCAGTGTTGGGTGTCTCTAAACAGGTCTGGGCTTCTCCAGGGAGTGGGTGTGACTGGATAACAACACTGCAAAAGGCAGGTGGTGATTCATCCTAATGCTTCATTACCACATCTCTCCTGTTGTGACACAAACAATTCCACCAGAATGGACTGAAGGATGGTGGTAGAGAGTGTAAACAAAAAGATGAACCTGCTTCTGCCTTTCTCACCTTTCCTGCTTCTCTTGTTGATTTCAGTTTGTTTAATTTTTTTATCTTACATCTTATCATCTTCACCCCCCTACTGAACATGGATGAAGGGATTTGTTGTGGCTTTCTGGTCTTTATATTTGTGCCCACCGTGAGAACATAATCTTACTAAGCCAAGGTGGAAGAACAACTCTCACACTGGTAAAGATCAAAGGTCAGATCCTTGATTACTTTACGGCTCCTCTGTTGAAATACCACCACCATTACTGGCTTTGTTTACATAGTGACGTAAGGGATCGAAGACGTTTATCCTCTCTGAAATTTGTTG
The DNA here is from genome assembly GCA_900323345.1 of Pseudochromis fuscus. NCBI lineage: Eukaryota > Metazoa > Chordata > Actinopteri > Pseudochromidae > Pseudochromis > Pseudochromis fuscus. The sequence goes on along the minus strand of OOFC01044701.1, from coordinate 26,223 downwards.
TCTCAGCTTTTGGTATCAGGGTGGTTACTTAACTATGTCTTTTCCAAGAACCCTGAGGCTGCACAAGGTTTGTATTAGTTACAGTATAACGTCTACAAACACCTGACACACCTGCAAATCAACTTAAGGTATTAAGCAGGATGTTGGTGCTCCACACTCTTTCATCATGTATGTGGAATAATTTAGGTTAAATCTTTAGATATCCTCGCTTTGCTGTTGACATTCAGGACTAGACCTAAGTGTAGTTTTCTTTGGATGACTTTTCTGGGAGTGTTTGGATGAAAAGATCCTGAACACACAGAGAAGAGGAAATATCAGGTTGCTACACTGAACAATGATAACAACAGGTGACTGTGTGGACTGTTCTGTCATTTCCCAGCTTTGTGTTCTCCCTGGAGGAGAAAGGGGGAAATTAAAACCCTGTCAGTCATTAACACGACAAAAGTTTTTTTTTCTATAAATAAATGCAAGTTTGTTTATTTGCAAATACTTCAACCATTATTTCATTGGAGTTATTTATCTTTTATTAATGTATGTGCAGATTTTTTGCAATTTAAGAAACACGGTCAATTTATTTAGAAATAGTTACAAAGCCTCCATGTTGACCTTGTCATAAATATTTATGAAGAATATGCAAAGAAAGTTGTTTCAGCAGACAGAAGGTACAGTATGTGCTAAATACCATGGGGCAGACTATCCAATGCAGTGGCTTATTTTTTGAGATATCGCATTATTTAGCTTTAGAAATGCTGCTGCTTTTTACCTGTAAAATGCCTTATGAGTGATCTCTGATATTCTGAATTTATTCTGTACTGATTTTTTAAATTATTTTGGAGTGTTACCAGTTATTTAGCAGCTTATATTGCAGATAGAGACAGAAAGCTGAGGAGAGCAGAGACTGTATACAGACTGGACAGTGCTAATGTGACATAACATGAAACAAGGAGTTTGGCATTTGAATGTTGCCATGAAGTTTGTTGAAGTTCAGGTTTACTTTCATTGGAGACCAGACCTGTCAATCAAAGTAACCACACCCCTAAATATTCCCCTTTTCTGAAGACTAATATCTTCTCAATTCTGATTTTTTTCTTCTTTCATATGAACCACCAGATCACTAAGAAAAAACTTTAGCTAATGACATCAGAATGACTTAAAATGTACTGACCGAGTATTTCATGTTTGAAAATGATTGGATCCAAAGTTTTTTTGGAACCAGCATCTTCACTTTTTTCACTTCCACATTGGCTGCATTTTTGAGACCAAGTTACGTCGTCCATTTCTATATACAGTCTATGGTGGAGAGGGAGTTATGACAAAGATCCTTGGTTGGGATTAAAAAAAAAACCTTAGATGTTTGTAAACTCCACGCGTTAACAATAAGGCCTCAGGATGTCAACATTTTTTGTTTATATCAGAGTTTGTTCTGCATCAGTAACTCCCCATTTCATTGTTAATAGAAAATCCATAAGATATAAGTTGCTAAAGGTGATTGATAGTGTTAGTTTTAACCTCTCAGACCTGTTTATATAAATATTGATATCATAGCGTAATTGTTCTAGGTTTTAGGGTCCTCCTACTTCATGACCAGTGTGCAGTGTGGACCACTCAGACACTGACAGTTGGGTTTAAGAGGTTGAACACTACTTGGAGATTACGCAGGACAGATATCTCCTCCTATTATTATCAACAATCACGGTGGTTTCTCGGCAGTGTTATATGATCTGCACAAAATCAAGATAAGCCAGCCATGTCCTGTGCAAAGTGTCCTCGCGCAGTCGAGACATTCAAGTCATCTGTGACCTACTCGTCTGCACGGTCCATCTGTCCAGCCTCGTTTTACCATCTGAAAGCACCACAGTGCTTCACTCTTTTCTCGAACTAAATTGCTGTCCATCCTCTCCTGTTTGAATTTGCCACCTGCTCTTTTTCTCTATTGATCTAGCAAAGCTCTTCTCTAATAATACAGCATCAAGCTAGGCAGCATTCTGAAACTCTCTTTCATTCAAATCTTTTTTCTCCCTCTGTCTCAAATCCGAAGTGCTCTCCTGTACTCCTCCCCGCCAGCTCGCCAGCCAAATCCTGTTTACAACATAAAACAAAACCAACAGGAGGCAGACGCTGGCTTGTGGTGAAGGATGTGTAGACGTCTACTGTATGCAACTGACTGCAATACAACAAATACCACTCAAATCTGACCTGCAGTCTATTTCTACAGAGCAGGCCAACACTCAGATCCCTCATATAGTAACAGAAAAGGTGTAAATTACATCTTGTTTGCAGCATGTTTCTAAATAATAATACACTCACAGCTTTGACATACAGATGTTGTGGTTGGTTAGTGTCTGCTGTGTTGCTAATTAAAGATTGGTTAAGCCTTTCAAATATATCACACCAAACAGATCCTATTTCTGGTCATGGAAAATGATCGCTGCTCCCAACAGCCAGTCGGACCGATGACAACATTCTTGCCGTGCTAACAATTAGCTGGTAGCAAACTGACCCCAGGGGGCTTATCATTTATTGTTGAATACCTCAACCACCCATGATTTGAATCTACATGCTACACAACCTTATTGATGGATGTAGAGGCTATAAATACAAAACACTTCTCTGTGAGGAAAACATTACAATGTATCATATCTTCTTCAAATTAAGTGATATAGGGGAAAGATAAAACCATAACAACATGAAGATTATTCTTTATTTTCTTCTTTAAATGTGTGTATGGAGCACAAAAATGTATATAAATGCAATAAATTCAGTGTATCTAAGCAAAAATATCTATTTAAATCCAATCAAATGAACTGGCTTCACTAAAAAAAAGAACAGTATGTCTCAGCCAAAATGACTTTTTCTGCACTATAAAGGTTAACTTTCTCTTTGTGAGAGGCATAACAATCCTGTTTCATTTCATTCCGGGTAACTATGGTGTGTGCTATCAAAAAGACAGGAATGTAAAGTATGTGTGGTCAGCAGAGCTCTGAGAAAAGATTCCCTTGCTAAGACAGCAAAGCTGGTATGAGACCAGCAAGCGTGACATTTACTGAGAGTGAATGCAGGACATGGATTCTTTAACAATTTCAGTCTGGTAGGCAATATTAAGAAGACTGGCTTTGACCACGCTCCACATTCAATAACCCCCTCTTGTGAGATGAGGAGCCATAAAAAACTGAACATCTGACTGTGTGGCTCAGGCCATTGTTTTAAATGAAATGGGACGAGTGAGAGGCTGAGGAAAAAATTAAAATAAAGCACAACTTGGCTTTTTCATGGTGGTGGATGAATGTTAAGGCAACTTTATTCTGGAAGACCAGAAATCACTTCACTGTCAAACACTGAACCATCTTGGTGGCAGGTGAAAAGCATCTGCAGGAGTCAAAAATGTATGTGATCATCCATAACCTTTACAGACCAGGAGAGGAGTGACAAGACCACAGTAAATGTCTCCACAGCTGGTGGATGTAAATTATTCAAATGACATAATTTCTATCTCAGCTAGACCCACTTATTTTAGAAATGAGACAATTATCCTTCCACAGGTGGAAAAAACATAATGAACAACACAATAAACAATGCAAAAAATATGTAAATTTAATTTCTACCAACGACTGCAAACCAGAAATGCTGTTGTGAAAAGAAAAAGAAAAAAAACAATGGCTCATTGTATTTAACCTCACGGCTTGGAACCCTAACCTAGTGACACTTGACCTTTGGCCTTGTGACCATGGTGGCCTCCTGACCCATTAGTCTTAATAGTCGCCTGTTGAACCAGACACTAACAAAGCAGTGCTGGTGACGTAATGCCCGTGCGCTTGCATGCGTGCATGAGTGTGTGTGCATAGGTCAACAGATAAGTAAGTAAAACTGCAGAAGGAGGTGTATATAGGGCTGCACAAAGATGAATGCAGGTCAAGGAGAGGACAACAACAGATAGACTGATGGCAGGGGGGACCACTGGGAGCTGTCCAACTGAAGGGACAGCTACTACAAGTTCAGTTGGTGAGTTTTTGTAGTGGGGGACGACTCTGCAGCACGATACTTCAAAAACACACAGTAAAGGTTTGAACCATCTTGTTTTTAATTCAAGTGGCCACAACAAAAAAAATTATAATTTTAATCACTTCTATTCAGTGATTTTTTTGAACTCAAATCAACTTTATTTCTGGTGAACTTAGGAGTAAATGAATGATGTCACATCCAGGCAATCCTCTGTGTCTGTACCTTCTGGAGTTTACTTCCCATATTTTCAACCAAATCAGCATCTACTACAAAACTTAATATGGCAAGTGCAACATCGCCAACTTAGTAGAGGCAAAAATAATTCAGTGTGAGAGAAAATCACAGTAGTGCCACACAAGCACTTCTTCAGTGCTGCTGTTATTACAGATATGTCTGAAGTAATGGCACAAAGCCCCAACTGACTCATTGCCTTGCCTCCTCCACTAAACTGTGTCATTTGGACCACAAACGACTCAGACTTATGGGAAATCATTTTGGTCAAAGGCTTTTCACAAACATAAATATTGAATGAACAACTTGAGCTCATCAGTACCAACATACTACATCTGAACCCATAAAGTGAGCAACACAATATGTTGAAAGAGGGCTTGGATTTTTAGCTATTAGCTTTAGAGGCCTTATGTCTCACAGACTAAAATAAAAGATAAAACAGGTGCAAGAGCAGAAGTGGGACAATCATCTGTACATCACAGTGACCTAGTCATCCATTAGATCTTTATAGCACTGATAAAAAAGCTCTGCTGATACACAGACTCTTTGACCTACACACAAAAACTGATAGGAGGTGATAACTCAAACAGTGTTAACAGTCATCATAGTATCTGGTTTATCTAAGACAAGAGACACAGGCTGAGGGACTGATAGGAAAAACTGCAATAAAACACTGGCAGCGTTGAACACAATAGACACTACAGTCTTTTATGCATGCATGTCAGTTTATTGATTTTTATTGTATGCACACACAAATTTGAGCACACACATAAAAGCTTTGCACACACACACTGCATGTACCAGTATGCTCCACATTGTTCCCATATGTTCTGTTTGACTCTGAACAGACAGACAACAGCGACATGTGTGGTGGCATTGTGTCAAATGATGTGAAAGATGACAAAAAATAAAGTTTGTCAGTGCAGCACAACAGGACTTTTTGTGTATATTAAACTTAAACTGTGTCATTGGTACTGATGCAGGAAAAAAAGTGCTGCTGATGGATAAAATGACTACATATAATTTGTCCTGTTTTAGTATCTGTCAGGTAAAGGTTAGAAAGTGAGAAAAATTGTGCTGCAGTTCATTCCTGTGGCCGGGGACTGAACCAGAAGTAGTTTGTATCCGAAAGGTTTTGTGACTTCTGCTGATCTTACTGCAGGTCAAGTGTCAGCGCTGACTCAGCACTTCTCAGGGGGCCAATACAAATAAAGTTCTTCTTGACGGGTAAAGTTACTATGAGTATTTGTTTAATATCTAGTTAATCATTTAGAAAGAGTTTAAACTGAATGAGTTTAAAGGAGCTGTTTGACGTTTTAGGAGACAAACTTATCTGATTTGATGAAGAGATGATAGATGCAACTCTCCTGTCTGTGGGATATGTACTGATAACTGTATATACATATACACATGACTAACAGATGACACTTAGATCTGTGTGAAGATTGTGTTCGAAGTTTTAAGAAACCACCATCAGTCACCTCTTGAGCTCTTTAATAAACATTTTTATTTAAATTTGTGCAAAAAGAAAGATTTTAAAACGAGGAGCTGTAGTTTTATGGGAGACTACTTCCTGGTCGGGAGCAGGGACTTCCTGGGGTCTTCTACTTGTTGTTTCCAACCAAGCTCTCAACCAAGCCACATTATGCTGCTCGTTACCTGCATGCTTAGACTATCATACTCAGTTGTTTAACATTTGTTTCATGTTACACAGGTTGTCTTGTACCAGCTAACCCACTCCTTGATGAACAAGCTCTGCACACACACCCAAAAACCAAACCCATCTCTCCCAAGGGCACGGATCCTCGGTCAAATTACCTCCCACCTAGAATACCGTTTACCTCCGGATAGGTTTAGACAAAGCGCGATGATGCAACGTCTCTCATTTCACTTTCTACGTTAATCTGAGTGTCGACAAGCTCTGGCTAGTCTCTCCACTCATTTATTTGCTGAGAAGACACTACACCAGCCTCAGAGTTTAGAAATCAAACCTGGAGTTCATAGATCACTTTAAGCGTGGACACCCCAAAACAAGGACCACAAACATACCTCTGACATTGTGGTACAGCTCAATATAAAACCATATTGAGCAGATTTACAGCCAACTCTCATATTATCCATTTTATAAACATAAAAATTATATGTGTGAAGATTCTCAATCATCCAACTCATGGTTATCCAGTAGTATTAAGTCATGGCAACAAACTGTAGAGAATATACCAGAATAAATACACAACCAGACTACAGTATTCATGTTATTTTGTCCACCCCTTGCTCATCTCTCACAGTGCTACTCAGAGTCACACAGAGCAGTATAAGACTCTGTTTTAATAGACTTCCCTTTGACCAAACCCTCACTAAGAGTTAGGAAAAGACTTCCAGTGTTTGAACAAACCATGGAAACTATAACAATGACGGGGGGATTCAGTAAGTGTGTGTGTGGGAGTCTGTGATTGTGTTTGTATGCTCTAAACAAACACATCTGTGCAGAGCAGAGGGCACCGCACAGATCTCAGCAAACCACCTTCTCTTGGCACCAGATCTTCTTTTGTGTTGGTTCCTGTCAAAAACAAAAGGTCCATATCCCATCTCCTCAGCAGGGCCCTAAACCGCTGGCTTTCTTTGCAATGACTGGCTTCAGTCTATCATCCAGGATCCAACAAGCACAATCTGGCTCAATGACCGTGTCACTGGATTCACAATAGAACTGACGAAATGACTCAGAAAATATGTAGTAAATGTTATATTACAGAAAATACTGAGCTGCAAACAAAATGACTAGGATCTTTCCATGGAGCTGGGCCTGTAGTGAAATCCAGACTGATTTCAAATACAGGTTTGCTTCCAGGAAGGGTGGAGCACGCTGCAAGGTCTTCCAAGTAGCCACCAAAATTGCTATGGACGGGTGATGACAAGTATTAAGCATTTTCCCACATTCACCATTAAATATAAGGCACAGTTTACTTCACTGCTTTTTTAGTAAGTGTGTAATTACTGTGCATCCAAGGTCAGGAGTATCTGACTTAAGACCTGTGATTAGTGTTGTATCCAGACAGCGTGTCCTCCAACCAGAAGGTGGCTCACTGACAGCAAGGATCTGCTCCACTGAAGAGTCTGGAGATGTTCATATACACTTATACCAATCCAGCAAATACTGAAACACATTGGCATTAAAATCATATGGGACTATTTTCTCATGAATCAATCTGAATCAGCCATAAAATACATTGGCTCCATCTGCATCCCAGTACCATTCATCTTACTGTTTCAGCTATGACTTCACAACACACAACGCTCAATAACATACAAAGGAACTGCAGAGTAACCAGTTTAAAAGGAATCACTGGAGCTGGTTAACATCTTTGTTCATTAGTCTTAAACTCAGGTTGAGTTGTTTGATAAGAACACACATCACCTCAAAGGTGCAGTAAAGTGGTTGGAGAATCAATCAGGGGAAAAATGAATTCCCAAATTGATCCAGGTTACAGGATGATGTCATCAGTGTGTCTGTCCAGCTGAAGCTCAGCAGAACAACGACTGAACAAGTGGAGTGGTCCAGTCAGAGTCAGACATATGACAAGATACAGAGATCCTGTAAAGTGATGTTAAGAGAGTTGTTTACACCAGACAGCTTAACAATTCAGCTCATCTGAAAAGCTCTGTGAAGATGAATGGCTCATAGTTCTTCCTCACTGTTGTGTGCATAGATCAGCAGCTCCCACAGACTGGGTTCACTTTGCTTTTTCCAGCATTGTTTTAAGTAAAATATGTTTGACTTTGATGAAGATCAGATCAGTTTCATTTTGCTACTGTATATATAATCATTCAGGTATCACATAAATGTAGATCTGGGTTTGTGGTATTTACTTTTGTAACTGTGGGCGCTCTAAAAAAGCTATCAACCCATCACAAAGACTGCATGTAAGGAAGTAATGTGCACAAAGTTCAGTCATTTTCAATTTCAGCAGAAAATTAAAAGACTTCAATAGATTTAATAAAAACTATTAAACAAAGATATTTTTTTATGTTCAAATCACTTATATTCAAACAACCCTAATGTATATTCTCCACTTTGGAGCCAAGCAGCATGACTTCAGACAAATATATTACCCATGTACTGTAAGTCCATTTCCCTCAAGGTACCATTTGTGTAATTATCTGAAAAATGTCCAGCAGAGATGGGTTGTCTGCAGGGATGTGGCTTAAAAACCTGAACAATGCTTTGAGCTCTAAATGTACAAACTGTAGCATCGGCCCTGGTGAGTCCCACTCAGTCCCTGTGAGTTAAAGAGGCCATTGTAAAGGCCCAGCCTCTCCCCGCTCTCTAGTGTCAAGTGTTGCACAGTCGTTACAAAGGCTTGTCATAAATGCAAGCAGGTCTGCAGAGGTTGTTGACTTTGCTGCACGTTGGCTCGGTGTGCCGGCTAACTCCGAGCCACTTTGGCACACTAGTTTGGTTGGTTTTGCTGGCAGGCTCCTTGGCTGCGTTCTGACGTTGTTTTTTTCTGCACTATTGTGGAAACAGGTCGGGTGCATTGTCTTTACACAAAGAGGCCATGCACAGCCCACAACAAAAAGTGACATCAGTGCAGAGGAAAAAAACAAAAACACTGCAGGGGAGCAGAGAGCAGGGGAGGAGGGGAGGAGAGCTCACGGGCCATTTTACTCAGAAGTGCAAGGAAGCTGATATTCAGCTCATTTAAAGTGATGCATCATGGGAACACGCTGGTGACACAGGAGACACCACAGCTGAAGCTCTTTCTAAACGTCTCTGAATACACAAGGAAACAAGTAATTATCTCACAATACACTTTTTTTGCTTCGATGTATTCCAAGTTAATCAAGTATTATGCTGTTTCTAGGCAGTTATTCTAAATGAGGACTTTGAAAAGATCTCCTGGAGGGTATGTTTACTCAATTTGAAATATATCTACAAAACTAAAATGCATGGAATTCAGCAAATCACTTGCCTCCTTTTACCAATTCAAACTATTCTGTAACGTCACTTGATGCTTCAGGAGCTTTAAACTCCTCCACAACATAAACAAATTCCTCAAAATTAATGAATCCATATTGTCAACACTTTGTGAAGTGCCACTCTCTCACAGAGCAAGTATTGAGCACATGTAATCAACAAATACACCAATCAGCTCTACAGAATACCAAAAACAACAAACTGAGCTGCCTCCTCTGAACAGTGCACATCAATTATCAGTGGTATCCACTGAATGTTAAGTGTCCTTGTAGGCTTCACTCAGCTCTGAGGCCGGCCGTCTGCAGAGAGGCCTGCTGAGAAGGATTGGCCATTTCTCCTTAATCTCGGAAGGAATTTTTTTCAGTAACGCCAGAAGTCCTCAGACATGATTAGGAATAGGAGAGAGGAAAAGACAGAGGAAGTCAGAAAACAAGAAGTGAGAGAAATTAAGAGTTGACAGAAGAAGATCGGCCAGATCAGACAGTGACACAGACAGACAGTAAAAGAGGCGGACACCCCGCCCTGATTCCAGTGAAAGCAGGTTAACACAAGCAGGCAGCTGGTTAAAAAGCAGTGCTGATGGCAGTTGAGGGCGGTTGGTCTTATTTGCTTGTGGATCTGCAACTGCGAGCTCGTATAGCACAAAGACACCTATTGTCTGATGGCAGAAAACAGGGCCGGGGGGTATGGCTGAACATAATGTTGCACTTCATCTCTAACACGACTCAAATGATATAAATGGTTTATTCACAGTGCACCTTTCAACAGCACGAGAGGACGAGCAGAGAGAGGCAACTCCTCTCCTGAAGTTACAGAAACACAAGAGCAACAAGGAGCCAGGTGAAACTTACTCTCTTCTTCATTCGCATGAACAAATGATGCTGCTCTTGATAGAACATCCAGTGGTGTCTCCATGCTTGGATGCCTGCAAGACAGACCCAAGGGCAAAATATTGTCACATTTTGCACAAAATCTTGGTTAATATTTGATAGATGCCAAGTCATTAACAGCTCGAAAACTGTTCAAGGCCTCACAGGTTTCTATAAATAAAGCCAAATAATTTTTCTACAAAGACAAGTCATAAATATCAAAATCAAAAATTTACTTTACAAGCAGTAGTGTAATACGTATAAATATTAAAAATCTCTCTCACAAACTTGTTTCCCCACTATATGACATCTCAGTGCATCAGTCTGACACAACAGCTTCTCTAGACTTATACTCATAAACAGTCTTCTCTAATTTAAGCCAAAAAAACAAACAAAAAAAACAATATTAAGTCTTAATAGTGAGTATGCAGGACTTAGAAAACATGATTGATACTTTATGGTAAATAATAAAGGGCTGGACAGAACACAGTCACCATGTTGTCAGTACTGCAGCCTAAACCCCATGCAGCTGAACAACTAAAGATCCAACCTTGTTCTTCAGATGTGGTTTAACTAATTCAGACTAACATGTTGTTATCAGGCTAAAACAAACCTGTCACCTCAATAATCTGCTTTGTTGAAAGCAGTTTCAGAGTCAGAAGGTAAAGACAGTTGAAGGGCCTGAGTGCTACTCATGTAATTGCCCTTACATGAGGTAGCTGAAACCCTCCCATCATGCACTGGGGCAATAGATGCATGGACATTAGTCTCATTTTGTGTGTGTTGTTGAATTTTACTGCTGTTATTTGGTGCCACACAATGTTTCCACTGTTTCCACACTTTTATCACTGATAAATGAGACACTCTGAGACCACGAGGGACGTCACTGCATGACTGTGGAGGTTCTTTCCAGTGGGCACACAACAGACAGAGAGTCCTGCAGTTAATGGATTAAATTGTTTTAGTGTTGATGTGAGAAATTAAATGTCATCTTTTGGCTCCACTGGCCTTTAAAAAGTCGCATATGCTTAATTGAGTACTTAATGTATTTTTATTCACAGTATCTCAAGATTTGAATTGTCTGTGCTTTAATTTAGTGTGATGTTTATAATTCAATTACATTACATGAGTTCACAGATTGGATTAATCCTAAAACACAAAAGTCACATTTACTCTAACACTAACTCCCGCAGGATTTTAAAACTATAAAAAAACAAATAAATGCAGGCACAAGTCCAACCATCAACGATTTAGATCTGGATAGTTTGGTAGTCTGTGTACAAAGAACAGGACCTGGATATTCAGCCAATCAATCAACCTGAAGTCCAATCCAGATGATGCAGAGAAATATATATACATGTATATTTAGAAAGTAGCTGGAGAAGGAAAATGCTATGTACACGGTAAAAAATGCTAGATTGTTTCTACCCACATCTGCTGGGTTAATTTCACCCAGTTAATTTCATCCAAGTTTGATAAAAAACAAAGAATATCCCTGGTGTGAGATCAATAATGTTTAATCTTATCTTATCTTAAGATAGAAGAACAAAGTTTGATGTAAGAATAACAGCACACTGGGTTAAAGCATCCCATACCGTGCGCTTAAATTAGGGGTACTCAATCCTGGTCCTCGAGGGCCGCTATCCTGCATGTTTTAGATGTTTCCCTCTTCCAACACACCTGATTCTAATGACCTGCTCATCATCAAGCTCTGCAGAAGCTTGATAACGATCCTGGTCATTGAATCAGGTGTGTTGGAAGAGGGACACATCTAAAACATGCAGGATAGCAGCCCTCGAGGACCAGGGTTGAGTACCTCTGGCTTAAATCATCCCAGCATGTTAGTCCAACTTTCACCCAGTTCTGGATTAAAATAACATTTTCTTAGAGTGTAATAATACTTTTATAAAATACTTAATGTTGTTTCATTTGTTGTAGGATAATAGCTTGTAATCACATCAACCCTGACCAGCTACAGCACTGAAATGCTGCTTAGACTTTAATGATTCATCAATATGAATACAAGAGAGGACATATAATAAGACTGCAGTAGTAACAGTAGTAGTAGTTGTATGTAGTACAGTAGTACAATACCTACATTGATGACCCGGCAAATAATATTTGTGTACCTTATCTTCAGTATAGTTTTGAATGCAGAACTTGTACTTTCAGTGTGTAAACACTGGCACTGCCTCTCTGTAACTGCCCTACACTGTGTTGTCATTTTTGTGACCTTAGTGTGATATTTTCCCACTATTCTCCGAAAAAAATAGTTTGGGGATTTTTAGGATTTTTTTTCCTCCTACAACGTTGAGCCTTCAGTTTGGCTGAGCTATGAAAGGTATTTGTGGATAAAAAAAAAAAAAGGGAGGAAAAAAGCTCCAGCGCGCTTCTCTTCCCTCTTTCTGCATTCCTCAGATACCTCTCCCTCATTTCTGCAGGAAAATAGCATTTACAGCGACATTATCACTGGGACGTTTTCCTACTAACTTCAGACTAAAGTGCAAACAATTCAGCTTTATTCTCCTGTTGGCTCGTGCAGCACATCAGCGGTGCGCGTGAAAGAATCAAACTTTTGCTGGCACGGCTCGGATAAGAATAAAAAAAGAGATGATATTGGTATCTAGGTATCTTAGTGCGTCCACATGTATTCCCACCAGCAGCATTATTTATATCTCTCTGACTCAGTGCTTCCTTAACAGCAGGTCCCTTAAGATGTAACCTCCCCAGGAAGGATTGGAACAAAGTCACCCTGCGCTAAACTGAAATTGGCACTAAAAGGAGGAAACGCAGGGCTACTTGATTGTGTAATATGGTTTCACACAATTACTCCACGATCTACGTACAGCAGACACACAACTGGAGTCTCTGGAGGAAAGCATGTGCCTGAAAGGGGGTTTCTTGACGTGAGAAAGTTTGGGAACCCGCCAGTGCCGCTTCATGTCGTGAATGAAATATCAACTGTAATCATCCTCTCGTGAGATTACTGTGTTATAGTTCTGTTTATCTTCACAGAGTCTTCATTACCGAGCTGAACATTTCACTAAATCAGGCGGAATTAGTGCCAAACACAAAGCGCACTCTCATCCAACAAACGCGAAACAATGTCAGTCACACACAACTTCATGTTTGAGCAGCACATACCTCCTTCAAGCGCCACTTTGGTATCTTCCAGTATGATAATGTCCACACAAAAATAAAAATGAAAACAAAATATATATATCCCAACAGATAGATTTCTTTTAAACAAACAAACAAACAAACGCCGCGGCTGAACGTCCTGTACGAGGAAAGACAATAGTAGCAGAGCAGTCGGGACAAACTTGGTTGTAAACGAGGAAGAGGAGGAGGGGGTGGTGGAGGAGGAGGAGGAGGAGGAGGAGGGAGCAGGAATGCCTGGAATGATGGAATTCAGTTCCTAGCAGGTGGTGAAAGTGAAGTGCGCTGATTGGCGGAGACTGGAACAATGATATCAGCATACATTATGATAATACAGCGCTGCGTCACATCCCGTGAAGCCGCTGCTGTCACTGTGCGCATTACGCAGGGACTCTGAAACATTTAGTAGATGACTGATCAGTCCACTCCCCTCCGTTAACAACAACAAGACAAGTGCCTTTCAGCAAGGCAGCCAACCCTCAGCTTCTCAGTGATCAGCAGGAAGAAATATTCAGACGGTGTCAAACTTGTTTTAATTCAGGGGTCACATTCAGCACAATTTGATCCAAAGTGGGCTGGACTAGTAAAATAACAACATGACCTGTAAATAACTACAACTTCAAATGTTTTGTATTGTTCAGTGCAATGAATTACAAGTACATTATGAAATTGATTAATGATCTATCCTTAGAAATAAGCTTATGCTTCATCCTACTCCTTTTCAGACATGTTGTGGTTAAAACTGTATTTGTTGTTTTTGACTATTTTTATTTATTTTCTCTTCTTTTTTTTTGTTTTAATTACAAATGTTCTAAATAAAGCTTTCAATCAATCCATCAATCAATTAAAAACACATTTTAAAATCCTGAAATTTCTTTAAAACCTAATTTCAACAATATCATACCTCATTTTATCATTTAGCCTACACGTATGTCATACATTACAACTTACAGATCACAGTGGATCTACAGAGGCACAAAACATTTTGTCACAGATATCTGGAATTGATGTATTCACTTCATCATCATCACAGCAACTTGACCAGATCTAAAAATTATTAAAAATTTACATTCACTACCATTCAAAAGTTTGGACACACTGTAAACCCAGTGGTTTTCCAATGACAACTGAGACCAAGTACAGACAAAGGGATCTACCCACATATATTTCAGACCTGAACAAGACTGAAAACACTTGTATCACTCCCACTGTCAGACACAGTAGAGGCAGAGCTATGGTCTGTGGATGTTTAGCTGGTTCACACCTTCATGTTTTGGTTTTTTTACATATGTTTTGTGATATTTGTTTTTAGTAAAAGTTGGTCAAATGGGTTTCATAGGCCGACCCTAAACTTTTGACTGGTAGTGCACATTCCTACATCTGTGTAGTAATCCTGACCACCTGAACTGACCACTACATCACACAAACTAAAGTGGGAATGGGCCATATGTCTGACACCCCTGATTTAGGCCTTTAATAGCACCTCTATGACTGAGACATTTGTATTAAATAGTACTTTGGTTGCATTTTACTGTACTGTGTCAAAGTATTTATATACAATATACAGTATTTCAGCCAAGAGCATTTAAAAATAAGAAATGTTGATGGACCGGCCAAATAAATACTCAGACTTACATGGGAGGATATAAGGAAGTTAATCAAAACATTTCTGGATAAATTATTTAATTAACACAACAGCAGGATACATATACAAAATAATGAGATTTTGTGTGGTTATTTTTTTTTTATACTTTTTCTGTTTTTGTGAAATGTTGATTGACTATCTTTCCTCTTTTTCACCTGAGATGTTAAGGGTGAAAAATATTTCTCAAGCTCATAGATACATTTAATGTGATGAAGAGTACAAATACAGATACTGTATTATTTTTTTTATCAGGGGTCAGAATAGGGTTAAAATAGGTTGGGTACGTCTGCCTCAGTCTTTAACAGTGTCATGCATTTTTATATAAAATCTTTATCTGAAAAGTAAATCATTAAAACAGCTAAATAGTAAACACTTTTCTCTGTATATTGTAAAATGGGCTTTAATGAAGGTAGAAGGTAGAACTGTGTTATTGTTGTTTGGTGTATGTAACGACCAGACAACTGAGTGAAATTATGTGTCAACATTGTTGTTCATCACAATACTCGAGTAAATGTGTTCAGTTACTTTCTACCACTAACAGTAGAGATAAACAACATGCAGTAAATGTTGGTGCTTGTTAAAAACAGGACATGTGATGACGTACCGTGAGGCTTCAGATGATTCATGTGTTCATAGCTGAACTGTGACTCACAACATAGTGGTGAATAAAAAGGTGGACAAATAAAAAACAGTGACAGTATCAGGCTGTGACTGATACTGCTCACAAAATACATTTCTGTCTTTTGGTGATTTTTCTTTGAATAATGTACTCTGTTATTTTTGACTAAAAAGGGAAGACAATAAGCAAAAATCTTAACTTTCTTGTTTAATAACCATATATTTGCACCATGAATATGATTTTTGTAAACTTTTTATTCTTGTAATGAAAATAAAATCTCATTGTTTTGATATTTTTATCTACAATAGTTGCAGTGTTATTTTTGTATGTCCCTTCCTCTGCACTTGTTTTGTGCTTTTCATGCATGTACCCCTTAGATATGTTGTTGTATTTAGATATATACACAACACATACTGCTTCAATATAACAGCTGTCATCGCCAAAGAGGCACAGGTGGAGAACAATGTTTTCTAACATTTATATTTCACGTTTGCTCCTCATCAGTCTCCTTTACTGAGCTAAAATATACTGTGATGAGCCAGTTAAACCAAATTTAAAGAAAAATGGCAAATGCCGTTTTTAAAAAGAAAAACAATGGATGAGAATGCAGTAACACAAAAACAACCTCCACCTGTCATATTAGAAAATATGTAATAACAATAAACAACAATGAAAAACAACAATGTGCAGTAACGACCCACCAAACCATCCAAAGGGAACTTACTTTATATTTTCTGGGGATTTCAACAAGTTTGCAAGAAATTCATGCTCCTGAAGAGAAAACCACCACTGATGTTGTTATAGTACAAAGTTTATTAAACCTATTTCTTGGATTAGACAACTCAGAGTGTTTGGGATGAACCAATCAGTGCATCTTTCACTGAAGGACAGCTTCTTATAAGATTTGATCTCATTAAGAAACTACATCAATACTGACAAAACATGACAAATAAAGAGGTGAAAGTTTATCTTTGGCAAGGTGAGTAGGGAAAGAAGAAGAGTGTATATGTGATATTATTCTCCAAGTCTGCACTATTTCACCATCTGTCATCCACGTAGCATCGTTCACACAGAAAAATACTCCAACGCAACACTCGCATGATTCAACATATGAAATCATACCTCATATGAATTTGAGGATCATGTTTCAAGCTGTGTTCATACAGAATTTGTCCTGTTTTAGCTCCACTGGCTTTAACTGTAGCTCGTCCAGCTACATGAGTCACTGCAGTCATCATCCAGAGAGAACCAGTCTGTAGTACCCATTTAAATGTCAGCTATAATTCAGTCCGACTCAGGAAATGTCACCTTTTATTCTACGACTTTCATGAATTTAACGAGAAAGGGCAGATGCAGATAAGGTTCAGAACTATTCACACAACTGCGTTACACCTTGAGAGGAGGTCTGTTCATAGAGACTATGAGGTGATACAAGCAGAGGTTGATAGCTCTCCAGCAGTTAGTTAAAAAAAAAACAAAAAAAAACACCCAAACAATCAGAGGATGGACATCATTGAATTGTGGGACTGATCATGCTGAAGACAGACAGGTTTCTGGTAAAGAGACAGATTCAGGACATCTGTGAAACAGATGGCTTCCTCCTCCAGCCCTTCCACATCTTCATCAGTTTTTTGGAGCTGTACGACACTGTCTTCCACACGCCTGAGGGGGACACACAACATTAACAACCACATTAGAGGAAATGTTGCTAATACACAGCAGAAAGCTTAAAAACACACTTAGGAGATATCTAGTTTGTCCAAAATAAATTTCCTATTAAAATGTAAGAAGCACACGATGCCTGAATGGCCATGTTAAAAGGAAAACTGTGACACGTTGGGAAATTAGCTGAGTCACTTTCTTGCTCGGGGTGAGATGAGATAATCGATGGCACATAGCTTTAGAGGTGCTGGTAGGCAGATCTTTTTATCTTTGCTATTTGGTTTGCTGTTTCCTCCTGTTTCCTGTCTTTACACTTAACTAAGTCAAGCTGCCAGCTGCAGCTCTTCTACTGACAGCGATTAAATGCATTTTCCAAAATACCACACTTAGGTCAGCCTCAGCTGAAACAACATAACAATCAAGTATTACATATATTCTTACCTGCTGTAGCAATGCCTTTGATACTCTGTGTTATACTGGAAGATTTTACAATAGATGAGATACCTGAGGAGGAAGAAAACATGTAAATAAACATATAAACACATTTAATGCCGCTGCAACATCCCAGAATACATCAAGGAGTTTTTGATTTTTTGCTCGATGTTGTTTCCCTCCCTCTTCCATCTCTATGCAAAAGTTTCTTTGCATCATCTCAAGAGATCAGATCCCACATGAGACTATCATCCCTCCGTCATCCTTGTTTTGTACCTTGTTGCACAACAGCTCCACACTCGGGGTCCTGAGCCACCTGCAGCAGGATCTCCTCCACATCGCGGTTTTTTCCTGGAGGATCAACCAGCCTCGTGATCCTCTGCTGAAGAGTCCGGGGTAAAGCCATCAGCTGGGTGAACTGGCCCTCTGGGCTTTTGTCAACCTACAGGAACACAAACAAGATGATATGAACAGAGATATACGGTCAACTGAAAATCAGCAGAACAATCACTCTATGGCTCGGACACTCGTGTAACAGAGTACTTTGTTATTTGGGATTAACTGTGTGAAGATTACAACACTGTGACTCTCAAATTATTTTTAGATTATTTTTAGATTTTCTGTGCAACTTTTTAAAAATCTCTATCACTATTGTTCACTTTTGGGGTCAAATGTGTGTCCCACTGATACTAGATATTCATTAGGACTACAGTACAATTTAGTATTTGAAAAGCCCTTCAGATACTATAAAGATAGTATGGATATTGTGTGATGACCGCATATGCGTTGACCAATACAAATTTCCTATACAAACACTATAATGTCTTGCTTCTTATTTATTTATTTTAAACTTGATTTCCCCATAACACATTATTTTTAACTTTTATTTTATTAATTTTTTTATCTGCAATCTGTGTTAGCGCAAAGATTTCTGTGGCATTTCTGTTGCACAATTTCTTGTTTTTTTTCCTGGCTGGAACATAGCAGCCCCACGGGGAATCCTGAGTTGACTCTCCTCAATTGTCTTGTGAGATTTCACTTAAAAAGTGAAGTAAAAGAGTGTGTGTGTGTCTGTGTGTGTGTGTGTGTGTGTGTGTGTGTGTGTGTGTGTGTGTAATACATACATACTTTTTTCCTTCAAATGCTAACAGTAATGCTCAACTGAAATCTGCTTCCTGGGATGACTGCAATAAACAGCATGTAAGAGTTTATGACCTCTAGTGGTGCTTTTAGGCAATTTATTTATAAGCAGGTGTGTTTTGTTTGTCTTGTGCAGGAAGACAGATATGTACGCACATGTGGACAACACAACACACATTCCTGCTAATAGTTTCACATTACTGCACTGACTTACAGGTGGCAGTAACAACAAAAGGTATTACACACACAATAGATACACAGCACCATGCTCTCAACTGCTTCTCCTATTTACTTACTGAACATGTTATTCCAGGGCAGCAAGACACCTGAGGTGATAAGTATTTCTTTGGTGTAACAGGGAGTGGTGACAGCAGTTAGAAAGTACAATAACACAACCGCAGAGGAATGCGTGTTCGTGTCATCCAATGTGTAAACACAGTATTAAAGAGCACAATGTTCCCATTAATAATGTAAAGTAACAAGGTAGGATCCAGTCGGGTGAAGCTACACTGCTTTTACTTTGAAAACCTATTTGTACGGACACGGACAATTAATTTTTTTCAGAAACTGTTCAGATGATGATTTCCTGGCACTTAAAAATGAAGTTTGTAACTATTTTTATATATGTATTTTTAGGGCATCACTTTACACATTTTTAAACAAACTGAGAAAGGACCATTTTTTAGGTGTTTGTACAAGTTAAAGAAATGTAGATTTTTGACATCTTATACTATTTTGGTCTTAATGTAACTTGGTTCTCAAAAAAATACTAAACAAAAACCAAGTGTTTATCAGTAGATAAGTTGAGCAGTGATACTCATATCATGTGAGATAATAACACCTGGTGTGTGTTCTGTGCAGTTAGACTCTGTCATACCTCCAGTTTCCCTTGTTGAGGTTTGTAGACCACCTGAGGGCAGTCCCGCAGGATGTTACTATACAGAATCCTGAAGTGCTGAATGTTGTCGTTGACGATATTGGCAACCTTGGATTTATCCTCTCCGATCACCATCCTAAAATCCCCTTCAGAGGAGCAGATAAAATGAGTTTCCCTCAAGCTGCTTTACCTTTTCTATTAAGGTCTATCAAAGTGGTAACCAGTTCTGAAACATTAGTATCTTCAGTTTCATGTGTAAAATTTTCAGGGGTGTTAAAATACTCAAAGCTCGCTCATCAGGACATGACCTTCTGCACTGGAGCTTGGAGAATGTACATGACAACACCCCCTTTGTTAGAACATTCTTAGCATTACATTTACAGGGTCAACATAGGATAACATTTATTTACCTCCCTCTATTTTCACTTCTCTACATTAGAAAAAAATTAACCAGGTTACTTCTATCAGTCCAACCAGCTGAATCACTACTACTGCTGAAACATCAGTTCAGTATGCTCAAGGCAGGGAGGATGCATGTCCATAATGTATTTCAAGTTATGATAGAGTGTTATTCCAAAACATAGCCTTGTATATCAGCCCCTCTACTCATTCTGAATAACACAAGTAAGAAGTATGAATGTGTAAGTGGGGAAAAAATAACAACAGAGACTACATTATTCAGAGCTAAATCGATACTGCTATCTGAGTGTAAGAATCTGGTGAAATGATTAAAATCATAGTTTGTTTTTCAGGTTTACGTAGGTTTAGGTTCAAATATAAGCTACTTACCAGCATAAGAGAGACCAGCTATCTGCAGGAAAAGGTCTTCCTCAGTGAAGCTCTCTGGCAGCATGAGGAAGGAGGCTGTCACTGCACTCTTCAAATTGGCAACCAGGGCAGCACGAAGTTTTCCATTCTCATTCTGCACTAGCATTTTTACCTGCATAGGATCACATACAGTGCATAAGCATGTATGCATGCACATATCCAGTCACACATCCTCTCTACCCTCTTATCAAATTAGATTATGGCAGGATGTGGACAGATCGCCAGTTTATTGCAGGTAAACACGCACGCTCACACCCACACCTATGGGATCAATTAACCTAACAAGCATCATGTCTTTGAACTGTGGGAGGATGAACCTGGAGAAAACACACACAGACACAGGGAGAGACGGTACACAGAAAGGCCTGAGTTGAGGTTCAAACCCAGAACCTTCTTGCTGTGAGGAGGCAGTGTTAACATGCACAGCTCAGTCTGTCTGACAGGTTCAGTAACAGTCTGATCAGGATACTGACCGGTTTGTGAAGTCGCCCAGCAACATACATGGTCTTCCAGTGCATCAGGTCATCAATTAGAGAGTTTGTACTAATCACACCGTATTTAATTATCTGAGAAGAGGAGCAGAAACATGTACAGAAATAAGCAAAGCTGAGAGAAAAACCCTTCACACAAATCCAGATATGAAATTGCTTTACAAAATCCAATTATGCAAAACAGAGTGAATGATTTACATACACACACAATCATCATCTAAACTTGGATTCTTTATAGTAAGTGTTATTGTTTATAACAACAGTTACTCACCCTCCCATCCACCGGGACCAGTGTGTTGTAGTATATAGAAGCCCCGTGTTCATTTTGTATGGAGCTGATCTTCGTGGGACCCAGCAGCTTGAGGATGGAGTAGTGTTTGCGATTCTGCAGCAGATTCATAGTGTGCCACGTCACTGGGTCGTCAACGGCAAACACAAAGTCCAGCATGTTTTTCTGTATGCATTAGAGGTAAACACAGTAGAGAACATCACATTTATTAATCAATGACAGTTTTAAATTGTAACATGTGGAGAGTGAGGGAATAATTTAATATTGTTGGTAATAAACACTCTTTGGAATCAAATTGGAAATTGATGCTTACATTATGCTAATAACTAATATAACAAGTCATAGTAGTTCTTTGTCCAAAATAAAAAAGAAAGAAATAACCTCAGCTGTCACACAAGTAAAAGCCGTTCATTGCAGAAAAGACCCTTTTTTTTTTATTTCATTTTTGCACATATATGAAATATTGTGATGCACAGCATATTTATATAGCAAAAAACATTCAAACTGATTAAGTGACTACACATTTCAAATAATTTCAATCACAGTGCGCTGCTCTTCTTTAATACTGATTATGCTAATTTTTACTATTAAACCTACAAATCCAAGTGACACAGGGCAGTGACAGGAAACTGCAGGTACGACAGCAGGGTCAATGTCTTATTTTTGTAAAATCCACTATTAGCCTGACTCGTGGAAACATTTACCTCACTACCACTCTAAGAATACTGTACAGTTAACTTACAGTGCGAGTTTACAAACAGTGACAGGTGTCTCTTACCTCCATTTGACCTTGGCTGGTCCCATGCTGTTTAAAAACGCCAGATCCGTAGGCAAAAGCTAAACTGATGTCCTGTGGGAACTGTGACAATATCCTCCTGTAAAGCACGCCGGTGTTGTGCAAAGCTGGAAGAGTCATTTTGGACTAGCTAGAATTTCTTTCCAGCAATAACAGAAGCTGATTAGCGGCAGGAAAACCGACTAAATAACGTATAAAACAAAGTATCGGCCACATAGAGTAGCAGATACATTTCAAACGGAGGGGTCGGTGACTCTAAACACGATTACGCCCCATAGAAAGGACTAAAATGATACATTTTATCGTTAAACTCCGTTCATCAGGTCAGTTTGGAGTAGTTCTGTGGTCCACTGTCGACTAAAATATACGTCACAGATTCCGCTGCGGCCCGTTGGCTGACGGGAAATGTAGTGGCAGCTGGAAGGTAAGCAACCGGAGCCATTAAACTGCCGTTAAACGGCAAACATATCGATATTTCGGTTATTTTGCACGTTTGATAAATAAATACGTCGTGCTCTTAGGAATATTTTCACACACTAGTGTAGTTTACCGCTGTAACTCTGGAACGGCTGCAGATGAAGCCAGTAGAGGGCGTTTTACTCATAGGTTTAGCCATGATGGAATGATGTCATGATGTGTTATGGAGAGTTACCTGCAGCAGCTACAGCACGTGTATGATGCATTATGCAGAGTGGCACATGTAGTAAAATAATTAAAAGAAGATACAAATTAAGACTGCAAAGTAACTATACACTGTCCATTCACTTCATTTACAACCTGTATAAATAAACTTAAAAATAGAGCCATAGATAAAACTTTATTAATACCTTAGGCAGGTTCCCGCAGGGAAATTTATTAGGTTCACCTAGCTCAAACTAATGAAGCCTGTCTTACACTAACACCTGCCTTCATGAATTACACACTTCTACAGAGCTGTTTTTGTCATTTAGCCTTGACATAAATAGGATGGACAGAAACAGCTATTAGAATAATGCAATACAACCCCAGAGTACCATAAACTACATCCTGCAATATAACCATAGTGTTAAATGAACATGAGGATCTTCACGAGGATGGGACCTAATGCAGGATTGTTATCAGACTACATTAACTTAAGTGTAAATTCATTTCATTTTTAAAGTGATGATCTTTTGACAGAACACATTAATTTTTCTGGTGCCAGTATAATTGAGTCTTTTAACAACATCAGTGACATGTGAACTTGAGCAATCACAGAAGCTCTTCTGAGAGAGAAACACAGAAAAGACTCACTAAAACCCAGGACTGATCATCCACTCAGCTTTTGTATATCCTCAAGGTTATGTGGTATTTAAATTTAATATCGTATGACACATCTTTAAAAAAAAAAAAAAAAAATCAGAGATAGTAATCACACTGACAGGATGATGAAGACTGCACCTATCAGCTTCCAGGCTATCTGACATACTTTGATATTGGAGTGTTGGGAACCAGAGGAGCCATATGGTGAAATATGTGAAAGCAAATGAAAGCTAATACTGTATTTAAACCTTAAACAGTTTTTGACAGCTTAAAAATTCACACGATATTTAAAACTGAAGACCTGGGAATTAATCTGAGGTGGGAGATTCATGTAAACCTGCAGCAGATAAGATAAAAGTCTGCTCAGGCTATCATCAATCTTTACCACCACATTAACTGCCAGTCTCATAGGCCTGATGCTCCATCTTTTTGAACAAATTAATAGTAAATTCAGATCCATGACAGTCAGAACTATTTCTACAGCTCATTAAGGAACTGTCTAGAGTGGGACAAATATTATATTTGTAGTAATTGCTGCTGGCCATCTTTTCAGCCAGAGGAATATTGATAAGGTCACTGAATCCTTACTAACAAGCTCTCGCACTGTGTTAGAGTGTCGAGGACAGTGAAGCACCAGTCGGAGTAAAAGGGTATTTTTTCATTTTTTTTCATCCTGTACTACATGGTGTAAATTATTTATTGACCCCCTGTGATGGTGACTCCAAAGCTTTACATTAGTTAGTACGGTATATAACCACTATCTGTTTGCCTGCAGCTATTTCAGCCAGTGTGTGGTTGTATAACCTCCTGAATATTTTGTATCATCCCCATAGGATTAATTCTGTTGAGTATTTTCACAGCCAAATAGAATTTATCAAATGAATCCGAGCACAGGTGGTGAAGCAAAGAGTGATATTGATGTTATTTTGTATTGTTCTTGAGAGAAGAAAGGCAACAGCATCAGTCATTTCAGCAAAAGGCCAAAATTGATGCATGTTGACATTCAAGTCATGAGGGGTCAAAGGGATCATGACTCTTGTTCATGGAGATCAAAGGTGGAAGTTGGTACTTTACTTACGAGCAGCTAAAAGGTCATAGAGAAGATATTTATGGGAACATGGGATGTTTTTGTGGTAAACTGTTGTTTCTTCTATTTTTTCACAATTTCTCTTGACAGTCAACATTGTATTTATTATTTAGCCTAATAACAAGGGTACATTAACTTAAACAGATTATTAATTTAATTTCAAACTGAGCTCTTATTCTTACTAAGTCCTTTTGGACCCAACCAAACCTAAATTACTGCATTTTTTTCCACCACTGATCACTTTAAATTAAATAATGGCATCTTATCAATTCGTTAAAATAGATTTTCTTTTTTTATATGTGTCCATCAGGATGTGTGTCACAAACATATATTGTCTTTCAATAACTTTTTTCTGTTTTTTAATTTACCCTGGCAAGGTCTATTTGGGGGTACTGGAGAGGAGGGTCAATCAGGTTGTCGAACTGTGGATTCAGGAGGAGCAATGTGGTTTTCGTCCTGGGCGTGGAACTGTGGACCAGCTCTACACCCTTAGCAGGGTCCTTGAGGGCACATGGGAGTTTGCCCAACCAGTTCACATGTGTTTTGTGGACTTGGAGAAGGCGTTCAACCGTGTCCCTTGGGGAGTCCTGTGGGGTGTCCTCCGGGAGAATGAGGTACCGGGCACCCTGATACGGGCTGTCCGTTCCCTGTACGACCAGTGTCAGCGTTTGGTCCGCATTGCCGGCATTAAGTCGAACTCGTTTCCAGTGAGGGTTGGACTCCGCCAGGGCTGCCCTCTGTCACCAATTCTGTTCATAACTTTTATGGACGGAATTTCTAGGCGCAGCCAGGGTGTTGAGGGGGTCTGGTTTGGTGACCTCAGGATCGGGTTGCTGCTTTTTGCGGATGACGTGGTTCTGTTGGCTTCATTTACCCCTTTTCCACCAAACGGGTTCCAGGGCCAGTTCCGGGCTGGGCTCGAGCCAGGGCTCAATTGGTTCAGAAGCCGGTCCTCCTATGAACCAGTTTGATTTTCCATCGGGAGGGGGCCAGGTTGGGCCCGCGTCACGTAAAACGTCAGTACGTCGCTGCAGAGGGAGCCGGTTCACAACAACCGGCCGCTAGCAAGCTAGCTGCTGTTAACAAACTACTGTTACTCTGTTACTATCAGTCCATGAAAAAATTAGTTTTTTCAGCGGATCTTCTAGTTACAACATGATTGAGTTAACAAAGCAGTGTTGCATCGCTACGTGTGGTATTTATTCAGTTTAGGGAATTTACGATGTGCTTCCTGTTCCCATATGACGGCGATGCGCAGCCTCGCTGTAATAATGTTTAAATGGAGGAGCTGATCGTATGCATACAAGTGCTGTTCCTGGTTTTACAAGTCTACACTGAGATCCAGAGCCAAAACGGTATTTTCATTACTTTATTCTTCTACTATCACTAGCTGTGCTTCCATCGTCGCTCCTCCAGCTCCTGGTGTAGTCGCTGCTTAATCAGGGCTAAGTCTGGTCCAGCAAAGAAGTGGGGCCAGAGGTGGCCCCTGTTTTAGGGGCTGGGGCCGGTTCTCACGGCGGTGGAAAACCAACAAACTGGGGCCAAGTCAGGAACTGGCCCTGGAACCCGTTTGGTGGAAAAGGGGTAATTGAGCCATGACCTCCAGCTCTCACTGGATCGGTTCGCAGCCACATGTGAAGCGGCCGGGATGAGAATCAGCACCTCCAAATCCGTTACCATGGTTCTCAGTCGGAAAAGGGTGGAGTGCCCTCTCCAGATCGGGGAAGAGATCCTGCCCCAAGTGGAGGAGTTCAAGTACCTCGGGGTCTTGTTCACGAGTGAGGGAAGGATGGAGCATGAAATCGACAAGCGGATCGGTGTGGCGCCCGCAGTAATGCAGACT
>OOFC01044696.1:0-10118 GCA_900323345.1 Pseudochromis fuscus | reverse complement strand
ATGTGTCTCTTTGTCTTGTTGCCAGTTCATTGTTGCTCTAGCTCGCGTCCTAGCCTTTTGTTTATAATCCACGTTCATGTTCATAGCCCTAGTGTTTTCTGGTTTTTAATAATGCATGTTATTTGGATTTTGCCCTTGCCTGTCGATTTGGATACCTCTGCCTGGATTAAAACGACTTTTGATTTGAACCTGCTCCTGTCTGGTGTCTGCGTTTGGGTCCCTGTTCTTTGCCCGGTTCTTGTGACAGGTCATTGACCGTACATATTATATTTATTATTTATTTAAGAGAAATGATGCTTGTGGAGACGACAACAACTCCAACTTAGTGAAACCTGTAATCTTCTGAATGGCCTGTAATATTTTCTTAAAAATTCCACTAGTTTTAGACAAACGAAAATAAATTTCTGTCCTCCTTGACTCTTTTGCACATTGCAAATTGATATTTTTTCCCTCTTATTTATCTGTTTATTTCTTGGTGTGCAGGTGCAACATTCCCAATAAGAAAACAACGGAGAGGAGAGGAGAGGGGGAGTGAAAGACAGAACAGTGTCGGAGGTTAATTGCACAAACACACAGCTACCAGGAGGACCAGCTGGACTGAGACTTCTAGACAAGGCATGCATGTATTTCTGTGCACACACACACACACAGCAGAATCCACATGGGATAAGAGGTGAAAAATGTACCATTTAGATGTAATGCTTCACTGGCTTCAGCCCTGTCCCTCAGGCCCTCAGCATACATTCATACAAAACACATACAACCAACATACACATTCTGCTCCAAACACTGTACAGCATTTTATTTCTGCTGTGTAACCTTTGGCCTTTTTCTATTGTTAGTTTATCCCTCATTTTTACAGCCATACCTCTCCTGCTTTATCCATTATGGAGACAAAGCAGCAAGAAGTGGATTTCAGGCTTGAGGCACAAACCCCATGTCTTAAACTTTTAGGGCTGTTGTTTAAGGAAGATAAAGGTCAGTGAGTGGATTTTTTTTTTCCTTTTATTATTAATAGTGAGCAAAAAATAGCAGTATTTTTCACTGTGTTTTGCCACGATCTACAAAACAAACAAACAAAACAAACAGACGATATAATGAACTCCATTCTGAAAAATGTGAGGTTTCTCCTGCTTATTGCAATGGCTGCAACTTTTTTGGTTGTCAGAGCCACAAATACACTGGATTATATTTCATAGGAAGAAATTTCTCATTCAAGAATTAGGGAATGGGTGCCTGACTGAACATTACGATTCGTGATCATGACCATTAGCTTTATCTTGTAAATACACAGGGCTGTAAAGGTAAATGCCAATTAAAATGTTGCCGAGTTCTGTGTTAGTTATAATAATTCTTGCAGTTTATATAGTACAGTCTCTATAATATGTTTGTGGATTTTATGAAAATTAGTTTATTTTGACTTTTTTTCTTTTTTTTAAAGGCAGACTATCCCCAAGGTTAGTACTACATCACTGAAATTAGGCCTAGGGTTAAAGGAAATCAAATCATACATTAAATCCAACATAGAGCTGTTGTAATACAGAATAAAATACAGGTGATCTTGGCTATGGGGAGGAAAAAAGCTCTATGCATCATAATTTTTTAGTCCATATTTGCTATAATTGCTCACATTTACTCTTTCTGAAAACTGACGGATGGGGAAGAGTACAAATTAAAAAATAAAGCCCTGACACATTGACATCATTACTGAATTTATTCAAAGGAGGGAAATTCAGATTTACTCATGGAGAGTGCTGCCCATAATTAGTGTAGTTGAGTGAACTATTTTAAGGTTTGATTGACAATACATTAAACTAATTGTATTTTATAGTCATATAGGTGTTAGTGGGTAGTAGGTGCTGCAGCACCTCCAACTCCCCTATATTCTGTGGTTATGCAAATGAAAAAGTATTTTTGTCAAAGCACTGCCATGCCTCAGTGCCTGCCTGCAGTGTTTTATCTTTCTCTCTTCCCCCCTCCCTCCCTCGCTTCGTGTTTGTGTGTGTTGCATGTTCACCAGCTCCTGAACCCGGGTCAAGAGGCATAGTTATTTCAGCAGAGTCGGAGGGGCTGAGACACCTGCTAGCAATCCAATCATCAACTCATCTGCTGCACTGAGACCTTGGGTGTCCTGCCATTCCTTGCCAAATCCTTCAGTTGTTCATGTGTGCACTTGTTGGTCTGCCTTGCCTCTTCTTACTCAGCCTGTCTCCGGATTCAGGAAAATCATTACTCACCTGTATCTGCATTCTCACTCACCTGCTCCCAGGCCCAGGATCCACAGCCTACTCACCAGACCGCTGGCCATATATCTCCAGTCAACTCTGCTAGCTCACCTTTACTCAAAGAGGTGCTGTTAGTATATTTTTGGACTTTCGCACTTTCACAAACTTTAGTAAAATACAGTCTGTGTAAGTGCAATTGTGTTTCTGATGTGTTTTATATACTTTTGTAAATTATCTTGCAAGTGAAATAGATTAAATAACATTTAAGTCTCACACAGAATTTAAAAAACAATCTCTGTTGTTCCCAAATATTGGCTCTTTTTCAGCTGGATGGAATCAGCCCACCTCAACTCGACTCTACTTGGTTTGGTTTGGTTTTCGTTTGGCAAAAAGTATCTGGAACGTGGTACCTGGTAGCACTGTTTTAGTCCCTGCTCTCCTGCGGTTCCAAAAAAGGGACTGGCCAAGTACTATCAGGTACTAAAATGTTATTGGTTAACGGATTGCGTCATTGCTTGATATTTATTAACATATTAACTATTTATGAACAATGATATTTAATCATCAGCGGGATCCTGAGCTCTGACCGCCTGGTCAGAGGAACAGCTGATGGAGGGTGTAGCAGGACCTCACGTCTCTGAAAATTTAGGAGCAAGTTTTTAAACAGGCTTTAACTGGATTAACAATTTATTTGACCCTCTTGAGACTGTCCTGTCTCCAGTGACAGGATTGGACATGTGTTGACATTGCCTGTGTTTGGATGTTGTGGACGTTCTAAGTAGTGATGGGTAGATGAGGCCTCACGTAGTGTTGCGGCATGTTACCCAAACTGTATCGATATGTGTCGGTACTGTGTTGCTCAATACTGACACCTGTTGGATCTTAACAATCATTACAGGCGGTCTCACTGACAGACTCAGCTGACATACTGATGTAATGACCTAGCCATGACGGAGAATTGTGTATGGACGTGTCCATACTGAACAATGACTGAAATGTCTATTATTGGGTCATCTATACACCACGACGGATCAGACTGCTACAGACGTTCACATGCTTGTGTCTGTTTATTTATACAAATTTACCTGAATGCAATGATATTCCTGCTCATGACAATTCGTTACTTTCAGCATAAAGGCGACTGTGTAATGATGCTGATGTACTTGTCTTTGAGGCAGGGAGGATTTTATTTATATATATTTAGGTTCGGGAAGAATCGCGCTGACCGATGCACTTCCTTATAAACACAGTTTGGCGATACAGGCGAAACAGCAGCTGTATCATCACATGACTTTCTTACCATGATACCCACACTGACACGGGGTTTCGCACTGTGAGCTCGACACATGCGCCGACGCATCTGTGCTACCAGACCCATCACTAGTTATAAGGGCTACCGTAATGACTCCTGCATATGCGCAAAGGTAAACGGTCTCGGAGTCACATCTATGACAAATGGGCATAGCAAATCCTGTCATAGGCAACAGAACGGTCAGAACTAATTTCTCACCTGAATCTTCATCCTCACCTTCACCTCCTTCATCTGACGACTAGCTACACGGAGGCGGTGCTATCCTCTGTAATGGAAACACAACCTAAGTGAGCCAAGGCGAGTAAAGTTGAGTAGAGGTGCCACATGTCAACCCAGTCTTTTATTCCTCCTTTTTGTGAGCCCACCCTACAACACATCCTTATAGTCTCTGATTGACGACAGTAGGATGTTTGGCAGTGACCATTGCTTTAGTGACTCTCCACTGATTCTATGCTTCTTTGAAAATGCTAAGAAATGGCTCCTCCCTGAATGTACTTGAACATAGAAAGGTTTATATCAACACTGTAAAGCAAAGAGTGTCATTTTGAAAAATTTCCTTCTATCTCCCATTTACTCTTGCCTACTCCTGTTAAATTAATCCCTATTTTACTGTCACTTTCCTGCATGCAGTCAATTGATTTATTCGTGCCAATAAATCACACAGAATTGAAAATGACATTGAAAGAGTGCAGGACAGCTCTCCTATAAATCTACAGAAAAGGAGGTCATGAAGCTATTGAGAAGTTCACCCACGAAGGACACTGTGCCCTGTTACTCTTCCTGTACTTCTATTATTCTTCTGTAGCCTTTCATCACCTAATTTCCCTCCACATGCCTCGCATTGTTAATCATTGTACAGTGTTTCCTTCTTTCTTCATGGCTGTTCCAGAGCAGTTAATCTGTTTGCTAATTGCTGTATTGTATTTAAATGAATGACGATATAGAGACAAAAATAGGATCCATGGGTTTCTACAAGCAGCAGGATCACATCTCATTAGAGAAATGTGTCACTGTCTTTCATCAGGTAATGTCTGACTGAAGACATAAGCTTGTTTGTAATAGTAGTCTTCCATGTACAACTACAGTGTAGCATGGGTTCATCTTAAAAACAAAACATTTCTTTCATTTTTCAAGAAAGGACTGGGTAGAAAGAGCCTTTCACTGCTTTAGATACTCACATATAGAGTAAACTCAGGGCTTTGGACATTGTTTTCACAAAGTGGGTCTATGGCAAAATAAATAAATCTCCTGATGTTAACCTACCATAGTAAGATCTGCAGAAATTACATTTTTCATTCCTTCATTCCCACATTTTATAGTCGTTGGAAAAATTTTTTGGCACAGCTTGGTTCCTCTATCATTGATTCTGATCATGAATTACTGAAACCAAAAATAGTGATTTGTAGGAAGCACACCATGAACAATTGTCGTTCAAATTTAGGATTTTGATGATTTATCCAATCACCTTGACCCTCTGGCTCTGCACAAAGATGCACATCATTTCTTTTCTTTTCTTCTGTTTTCTAAAGCAGCTTCTTCAGGTGAACCAAGACATATGTAGTAATGGGAGAATTTACTAATGTGACTAATGCTGTGTTTATTCTTACAAGGACAGTCTCTGCAACAGTAACAACAACTGTCTACGGCCATGAAAGCAGCTCTGTAATACTGTTCTTAGGTACAACAGTGCTCTGAGCTAAATGCTAATGTGCACAAGACAGTGGTGGTATGTTGAAGCCAAAAATGTAATAACAGCCGATAACCTAATAAATTTGCCCTTTTCGAAATGTAATAGGCCAATAATGTAATAACTGGCCAATAACTTAATAAAAGTACTGAAACGATACCTTAATTTTTGGCTAATAACGTAGTAATTTATTACGTTATTGGCCTGGTAAATGGAAAAAAAAACTTTGCAAATGTAATAACTGAGCCAATAATGTAATAAATCATTGCGTTATTGGCCAACAGTTATTACGTTATCGGTTCAGGACTTTTATTGTGGTATTGTCCAGTTATTACGTTGTTGGCCTATTACATTTCAAAAAGGGCAAATTTATTACGTTATCGGCTGTTATTACATTATTGGTTTCAACAGTGGTATGCCGGTTTTTTGGAAGTGCAGTGCTTACCATGAATTCCCTTCTAAGGTCAAATTGTATTTTTTGCAAACATCTGCAAAGTTTGGGGTAAGTAGAGGATGCAGACGAGCATCCAGTTTCCTTTTTAGCAAACCCACAGCTGCGGCACTGGTTGTGCAAACTGTCCATACAGTCTTAAATTTCAGATTACACACAGACGTATGCAATCTTTAGTTTAACATGCTAGAAGTTCTCATTTCACACTAGCAGTAAGTAGAGCTAGGGGTATGTCATTATGTCAAAAACTAAAGTACTTGCCCAGTGCCACATA
Source organism: Pseudochromis fuscus (assembly GCA_900323345.1). Taxonomy (NCBI): domain Eukaryota; kingdom Metazoa; phylum Chordata; class Actinopteri; family Pseudochromidae; genus Pseudochromis; species Pseudochromis fuscus. The sequence continues at coordinate 4,169 of OOFC01044696.1, read as the reverse complement.
AAATGTTATGCATCGCTTAAGTTATAAAAATCTATCCTGAGGGAGACACGAATATCTGAAACAAAGTTAATAACAACAGGCAATGATATTTCACTCTGAACTCCAAATGTCAACTTCAAAAAGAATTCAGAGAATCACTCAAATTGAAAGATACATCCCATGAGAACAATCAACATTTGTACAAAATTTTCTGTCATCATGAGCATGAATGAAAACTGATTCATCTTGTGGAAACCATGAACATTAATAAAAATGTTGGGAAACCATCAGTAAAAGGAATAGAAACAATTGGTAATTATTTTGCAGCAACGTGTGCAAAATGATCCTGACCTAACAGATCGCACGGTCCATGTGCTTGCATTTATTTATGCAAATTTACCGAGAATGCGAGCGGCTTCTGCGAGCCAGTCATGACGACAAGTATCGTTGATTTTTCCCCACCGTTCAGGATGTTAATAAAGAGAGTACTGGCGGACGATTTGGAGTGTTTGTTACATTTGAGAGAGGTCCCAAATGAGGACATTATGCAGATGATTAGATGTGTTACTATCCCTTTCGCCGGCAATACCAAACATCGGCACCCTGAATGGAGCATGGATGACCCCGAAAAACATTGCTCTTAAACAGTTTTGCAATATCTCGCAATGCTTGTCTTCTTTTTTTTTTTCACCCATCATTTTTTTTTCATGTCCCTTTGGGGGCTCCAAACTTTCGTGTGGTGCCTGAATAGAAAGAAAATCCCTTCTGTTATGTCATGGAAATGTATTAAGTAATCCCTTGTAGACACACCCAAATAAAGATTTCTGTCAACACTGCCAAAGGTCCATCTGGGGCTTGGTCTATGACCAGTGTGACCAGGCTCCTCCATTGGGTCTAACCAGCAGAGCAGAAATTGGTTTTTCTCAGGTTTATTTGTCAGCAGAATAAAGGTGGAACTTGAAATCTTGAGCTGGTGAGCACGCTGGCTTGCTGATACACTGCAGATCTTTGGTGTGAGCCGTCCCACACAAACCTGAAAGTGTTGATATAAGATGTTCTGGATGTTTGATGCCACACGCTTCAGCAGGGATTTAGAAAATAGGAAACTTTGCTGACGCTAGTGAAAATCTTAATTGTACTACAATCATAGGAATTACCTGTCGAGATCTCATTCTAATGTGGTTGGTTCTATGAGACCAGACATGAGACTTTTTGGGTTTATTCATGGGGGGGTTATTTATTCAAACATCTGGGATGGGAGATCCCCTGTTGACAACCCCAGTGATTCACATATTCCTGTAACATGTAGGTGGCAGTTGAATAATGCAGCCCTTTTGAAGGTCCTGCAGATTTATGGCAGTATAGCCTTGTCTACTGTGTAGTCACAAATTGTGGGTAAGCTCATAAATCTTTTGCTATCTAAATTGGTCTTCTACATGATTTCTTACCTTGGATGCAGGTACACAGGATTGCAAGATCAAATGCTGTGTATTGATACAATGAAAAACATTCAGTCTTATGGACAGGCAGCCATTCATCATTTTTCATGCAAAACCTTATTCAGCAAAGTGTAACTTAAGGTGTCAGCCAAACATACCGGTGTCAGAGCATAAGGCTCCTCCTGCACAAAACAGTGTCCACTTTGATGTCAGTCCAGATGTTTACAAGATAAATACCCATTCCAATAATGCGTATTTCTTCACAGTTTGTCTACATTTCTGACAGTAAACACTGTAATGCTGGCAGCTTTGAAGATATTTTCTCACTTGCAAAATAATTTCATCCTCATTAAAGAACAAAAAACCCTCTTTGACCCACTACTGGATTCTTAAAGGTTTTAAATGACAACTAAACAGCAGGCTTTCGATCATAGCTTAGCAACTGTAACTAGACACAGCAGGCATGTCAGACTACAGTATGCAATATCAGATATCAAAGAAGTGTGGAGAATTCAATCCTTTACAAAACTAACAAAAAAAGTGAATTGAATTGTAATAATGCCATGTGTTCAGGATGCAAATATTAGCCCGTTAAGCTGACCCCATGCTGGTTCTTGGCTACTATTATATTTGTTAAAACAAGAATTGTGCACTATAGGAAACTTCAGCTTGCTGTACACCAACAGCCCTTTTCTTAACCCTTTTTCTTTAAAGCTTGTCAGTCTACTTCTGAGTGAAATTGAAGACTGATTTTCTGAAAAATTAATGTAATTTTAAATGTTGCCAGATCAGACTGACAGAGTAGCCTCGTCAGAGTGTAGAACCTGGTTGGTTATTTAAAAAGTGGTGAATTGTGTAGAGCTGCTTGGACCCCCTGAAGTCCAATTTTATTTATTTATTTATTCAAATATCTAGATAATTATCTTGAGTGCACAAGATCCATATCTTAATCTCCATAATTATTTTGTATCAATATCTTAATATGTGCACATACAGACATAATATGTCCGTACCTTGAAGACAACTGGTGTAAGTTGTGTTTATAACTATAAATTGTTGATTTCTCAAGTGGATTTATTGTCACGGCAATGTTCATTATGTTATTGCTCCATTGCTAAAATGCAGTCGTCTAATACAAGATTCATAACCTGTAGGCAGAAGATCTATTACACGAGATCCATAACTTGATGAGTTTGATTTAAAATAAATAAATAAATACACTTGAAGGACTTTAGGGGCTCAGTATAGCCGAATCAGACTGGTGAAATTAAAAACAAAAAATAAGTATCAATAATATGGCATATGTTGGAAATGAATATTTCATTGATGCTTGGGTAGTAATGATGAAGATTAACACACAATTTTTATCCACCCACTTAGATAAAATGTAGCCCAACTGCCCAGAAAAACAAGTTTACCAACAGTGAGTTTCAAACAAGAAGGTACAAGCTAAACCCCAGTTACTAATTATCATGTTGTACAAGCTTGTTGAATGTGAATTGTTATTAAAATGGACGACAATGTAACAAAAGTGCTAAGCCTGAAATGTAATTAAAAAAATGTAATAAAACCCAAAATGTAATAACGGACCCAAAATTTAAGAAGCTGTTACATTGTGGACACAGTTTTTACTTTTTGGGCTCAGCATGTTGTTACTTTACTGACCAGTTATTACATTTTGAGTTGTGTTTTTATTACATTTCGGGCTGAGTACTTTTGTTACATTATCAACCAGTTATTACATTTTGCGGTTTATGACATTTATTTTATTACAATTTGGGTCATTGTTACATTTCAGGTTGTTGTAACATATTGGGCTGGAACAAAGCTGCATGATGTTGTGATAACTGGATTAGCTTACACTATCTGGGTGCTGCTCTTAATGCTATTTGACCACTGTCATTAAGCTGCAGTCTGTCCAGATATAACGTTTATGCATGTGTGTTTGAGCGTTGTGTGTGCAGCATTTTTTATTCTCAAAATGAAAGTTTATGTATTCGAAGAAACACCTCATGGATGCAATGGGACGCATCATCAGTGATGTTTCCCGGAGTCATTGGGTGTTTTAGGTCTCTCAACATCATACACCCTCACCCAGGCGACCCAGCCGGGGGTGATCAAGCCCCGACTTGCGTCCCAGTAGCAGCCCACGGATCTGCCCTCTTCATCCAAAGCCACCGGGTGGCCTTTTTGGCGGCTTTGCTTGCGGACTTGATGGCCCTCTTCTTTACCAATCCTACGATGCCCAGGTGGCTCAGGACCTTGCACAAGGACCATCCTGCAAATCCCCTACAGCCTACCTCTATGGGCTCGTAGAAGGTCCTCCAGCCTCCCCCCCTGCACTCCTCCACCAGTTCCTGGTACTTAGCCCTCTCCCTCTCATTCGCTTCCTCCATGTTTTCTTCCCAGGGCACTGTCAACTCCAGTATGATCAGCTGTTTTGTAGACTGAGAGGTCATGATCATATCTGGACGGAGGGTAGTTGTTGCAATGTGCTGGGGGAACCTAAGCTGCTTCCCCAGGTCAACCTGCAGCTGCCAGTCAGATGCTGTGTGGAGTAGGCCAGTTGTCTTCTGTCGGTTTGATTTGGGTTTTTCTCCAGCTTTGACAAAGGAGATTTCCTTCTTCGGAGCTTGATGGTTTTTGCTGGAACTGATGGCTGAGGCTACGCTCTCAGCAACTGCCTTAAGCACCTGGTCATGGCGCCAACGATAGCGACCATCGGTCAGGGCCTTCGAGCAGCCGCTGAGG
>OOFC01044684.1:0-33558 GCA_900323345.1 Pseudochromis fuscus | reverse complement strand
TATGCCATAATAACACACGGGTCCCCGTAATGCCGTAATAACACATGGGTCCCCGTACTGCCAGCATGGCAGCGGGTCCCCGTAATGCCGTAATAACACACGTGTCCCCGTTATGCCGTAATAACACACGCATCCCCGTAATGCCATAATAACACATCGGGTCCCCGTTATGCCGTAATAACACACGCGACCCCGTTATGCCGTAATAACACAGGGGTCCCCGTGATGCCGTAATAACACACGGGTCCCCGTAATGCCGTAATAACACACCGGTCCCCGTTATGCCGTAATAACACACGGGTCCCCGTGATGCCGTAATAACACACGCGTCCCCGTAATGCCGTAATAACACACGGGTCCCCGTAATGCCGTAATAACACACGGGTCCCCGTAATGCCGTAATAACACACGGGTCCCCGTAATGCCGTAATAACACACGGGTCCCCGTAATGCCGTAATAACACACGTGTCCCCGTAATCACACACGTTTCCTCGTAGTGCCGTAATAACACACGGGTCCCCTTTATGCCATAATAACACACGGGTCCCCGTAATGCCGTAATAACACATGGGTCCCTGTAATGCCGTAATAACACACGGGTCCCCATAATGCCGTAATAACATACATGTCCCCGTTATGCCGGGGGACACGCTGGCACTACAGGGACCCGCGTGTTATTGCGGGGACACGCTGGCACTACGGGGACCCGCGTGTTAATACGGGGACACACGTGTTATTACGGCACTATGGGGACCCGCTGGCACTACGGGGGCCCGCGTGTTATTTCAGCACTATGGGGAGCCGGGGACACGCTGGTACTATGGGGACCCGCTGGCACGCTGGCACTACGGCGACCCACGTGTTATTATGGTACTGCGGGGACCCGAGGACACGCTAGCACTACGGGGACCCACGTGTTATTTCGGCACTACAGGGACCCGGGGACACGCTGGCACTACGGGGACCCGGGGACACGCGTGTTATTACGGCATTCCGAGGACACGCTGGCACTACGGGGACACGTGTGTTATTATGGCATTCCGAGGACATGCTGTCATGCTGGCACTACGGGGACATGTGTGTTATTATGGCACTACGGGGACACGCTGGCACAATGGGGACCTGCGTGTTATTACGGGGACACGCTGGCACTGCAGGGATCCGCATGTTACTATGGGGACACGCTGGAAAACGGGAACACGCTGGCACTACGGGGACACGTGTGTTATTATGGCATTCCGAGGACATGCTGTCATGCTGGCACTACGGGGACATGTGTGTTATTATGGCACTACGGGGACACGCTGGCACAATGGGGACCCGCATGTTATTTCGGCACTACGGGGACACGCTGGCACAACGGGGACCTGCGTGTTATTACGGGGACACGCTGGCACTGCGGGGATCCGCATGTTACTATGGGGACACGCTGGAAAACGGGAACACGCTGGCACTACGGGGACACACGTGTTACTACGGGGACACACGTGGTATTATGGCACTACGGGGACACGCGTGTTATTACGGCACTACGGGGACCCGAGTGTTATTAAGGTACTACGGGGACCCAGGGACACCCTGCCACTACGGGGGCCCGTAGGGTTGTGGGGTGTGGGGAGGGGTAAATATCAGAAATGAGATTGGGCCTATGACTTCTTTTGCAGTCCTTAGACTGTTCTCACAGTTCTTTATTTCTACCAGTTGTCTAGACCAGGTATAGCCCTGTAGTAGTAGTTCATCTGTCTTCTACACCCCTTATCCAGTTGGGTTGGAGAGGGGATGGAGCCAATCCAACTTCACAATGAGCAAAAGGAGGGGTACACCCTGGACAGATTGCCAGTCAGACCCAAGACCAACACACAGAAACGAAAATAATATCCACACTCACATGTATGGGAAATTTAGTGTAAGCAGTTCACCTAACAAGCATGCCTTTGCACTGTGAGAAGAAGTACCCACTGAATACCCACACAAGTACAGGGAGAACATGCACAATCTGCATAGAAAGACTACGGCCGAGATTCATACCTGGACCTTCCACCGTGAGGCTACAGTGCTAGTAGTGCTTTATTTAGATTTAAATTTTCAAAATTCTTTTAAGAGTTTTTAAGCTAGCTACCTCTAGACCTCAGATATGGTCCCTTCTTGCTCCAAGATGCAAACATGGCAAAAACCAAGCTCCTGTTTGCTGTTGACAGGAAATACCAACCCAACAGCTGACGTCTCGTTAGTTTGGTCCATTTTCTGTGCACAGTCTGTGATCAAAACAGGCTTTACATTACATTTGGGTGGATATCCTGCTACTGACATCCTCTAAGCTGTGTGTGCTGTGTCAATCTCACCTGTCACAGGTTGTCGGAGTGGCTCAGGCTATCAACAAGAAATGTGGGGAGGATGGTGCCTTCACTGAGCAGGATGAAAAGGTTGGTAAAGCCCTTAAAAGCAGATTGTCTGCTAATCATTGTCAAGCCATTTGTAGTTAAGCGTTGGTCACCAATGAACTTTGAAGCCCTCTTTTCTTTCTTTTTAACCTCGATCCATCTTTCTGCATTTTCATGCATCATTCCTCATATCATCTGTGCTGCCTCTGTGTTAACGTCCTTTCTCTTTCTGTCCGTGATTTATCTTTTTTTCATGCACTAGTACACTCTTTTTTTTCACCCCTCCCTCTCTTCTAATCTCACGCGGTGCTCAGATATTGTTCTCTTCATTCCCGACAGGACTTCTCGGCCTATTTGGCCTTTTCGGGCATCGTGCTGCACAACGCGCAGCTGTACGAAACGTCGCAGCTGGAAAACAGACGCAATCAGGTTGGTGTGAGTCTCCAGAGGCTTGTGTACACACAGAAACATAGCTGTGTACGTGATGTGTGTGTGTGTGCACAGGTGCTGTTGGACCTGGCCAGTCTGATCTTTGAGGAGCAGCAGTGCCTGGAGGTTTTACTGAGGAAGATCGCAGGGACCATCCTGTCCTTCATGCAAGCCCAGGCTTGTACCGTCTTCATCGCTGACGAAGACTCAATGGTCAGCACACACACACACACACATACTTGCAATGTATTGTTTGAATGCAGTGTTTTAGTTCAACTGGGATAATCTGAATATGTCTGATGCCTCCAAACACCAGCGCTTCCTCGACGATGACTTTATGAGTTTCATTACATCACATGATGGATGATTTACCAGCAGTGCTCAGGTCATTGCTAAATATAAGCATATAACATCCACTTCTGTTTCATAATGTGCGTAAATGATTGCTGCAAGAGCAAACAGTGATGTTTATTACTGGCCCCTGGTACCAACATCTTTTAGTGGCTTTCTCATTTGTTTAGTTTATGAGATGGATTTGCCAGTGCTTGGTCACCTGATCGGGTGCACAGCATGAGCCTCTGAATCTGAATTGTATATAGTTAAATCACTTATATATTCATTATAGACCTTTTACCGTATTAAAAATTCATAAAAAAAAGTCCACCTGAAATCAAAAATGTCTTTTTCGTCACATTGCTGATTGTTTTATTTTTATATCAAAGTTCAATCACAATTATTTCCTGGTAAAAAAAACGAACAAACAAACAAAAAAACCCAGCAAGTCTATGTGCATTTTGTCATCCTGCCCTGAGTATTTTCAACCAATAGTATCTTTCCATCCACCATTACCACCAGAAAATGAAAATGTTAGCATGATGTGCTGATGCTGAGTGTTGTAGGTATTTGGTCATCAGATAAAGAATGGGAAACAATTTAGTTAGTAGCAAATTAGTTTCCGATTAAATAGCAACTATTAAAACGATTAGTTGACTAATCGGATTATGAATCCCATAATTATTTAGCTCTCAGCTTTTACATTTAGCATGAGTTTGTTTAAATTATGTGATAATAATAAATACAATAAAGATGGATACTTCATTACATCTTTTGATTAACTTAGCTGCTGATATTGACTTGGTAAAAGTAAATCTACATCAGCTCCCGCCATATTGTTTACTTGCTGCTAAACGCTGTTGCACATGCACACTTCTCAGCAGAGATAGGAAGGAAAGAAGATGCCTCACCCTGTTTGAAAAACATGTCAAGCGACAAAAGTTGCCAGTTAAATTCATTGTCGATCTACTTTTATTACAATGACGACTAATGGTTGACCCTTAATAGCAAATACAGAGCTCTTCAATGCACAGCCTTTATTTACTGTCAGGCAGAAAATCTGCAAGCTGATGATGCAGCCACTCACTATGCAGATAACCGGTGAATATTTAATGATTTAGTGGCACAAACAAAGACGGAGTATAAGAGGTGAATATTACTCGGGGCCATCGTGTGCATACATTACACCAAGAAAATTGTGTCAGGGCCGAAATGAAAAAGTGACAAATGCATCAAGTGGGAACATGAAGCGAGACGACGTCAAGGAAGTTCTGAGCAGAGCTAAGTGACGGTGTAATGAGGGTAACAAAGCAATCACTTCAGACTTTACTGTTACACACAAACAGGGTATTTAGTCCTCTAGTTTGTTTCCTATCATTTGTAAGTAATGGGAGTTTTCTTAGTTTGGTGTGTGAGTAGATAATACATTAGTGTAAGGGTTTGAGAAGCCTGAGTTTGATCTAATGGATTATAGTATATGCAAATGGGATTTACAGATGTTTTTATATGTACAGTATCATCTAAAATGTAGAGGAATACCAACAGTAGGTCAAATTAGGTGTTAAAAGTAAGAAATCTCTCAAGGTCCAGTTATGTTTTATCTATTTTTTTAGAATATGTTGCTCTGTGGAGAGTCTCTTATTAGAATTGAGTGGAAGTTATTGCAAAATTAATATGGCTTTTTCCATTGAAGTCTCTCTCTGTCTAGCTTCTTTTGATCATTATGGTTGTGGGAATATTTTTAAGAGAAAACGCTCGAAAACTCTATATCTGGGTAATGCAAAGTAAAATCTGCTCAGGTTTAATCTGCTCAGGTATCACCAAAACTGAAAGTCTGATTGTTGCTTCAGCTTCTTATTTTAATATCAGTCAGTATCTACGAACTGTTGGCTAGCTAGCATTAGCCAGTGTTACGAGGGACTGAACAGTCCACTCACTGGTTCACTCTACTTCTGTTAACTGTTGCAACACACTGGCTTCAGGTCCAAGTTTGTGTTTGTTGACAGAATATTTGTTTAGACTCAATTAGCCACCTAGCAACACAGAAGTCTTTAAAAAAACAACACACATTTTAGTCAAGTTTTTCGCAAGACTGTATAAAAGATGGATGCAGCCACAGTGGTTTCACCCATTGGTTTGTGTGTCAGCAATAAAAGTCTAGAGTTCGGCATTTGTTGGCGCTATCTCAGTGTTTTGAGAAGCGGGATGCAGTGAGGGGGTGGATGTAACTACAGCTAGCCTCTTGTGACGTCAACCACTTGTAACTGAAAACAGCCACATCCTTAATTATGCATAACTTTAAGCCTTAATACAAATTAAAACAGGTGAGTTATATAAAAATTCACCTTTGTACATTTGTCATGAATTGTTAAATTTGGTCAAGTTTTAGTAGCAGGTTATAAGCATGTTTATTTCTGTTGTAAAGTTGGACATTTTAACATGGAGGCCTATCGGGACTGTCCTGCTTTTGAAGCCTGAAGTGGCCATTAGAGGAACTGCAGTTTTTTCACTTCTGCATTGGCTTTGCCTTAAACGTGTCTTAAACATTATTTTTTAGTTTTAATTGATGGACAAATGTGAAATTTCAATGTAGTTCGCACATTGAAATGTTTGAAATGTACTTTTTAATTTGTCTTAAGTTCTCTTTATAGTAAAACCTTTTTTATCACAGTTTATGTTCACAAAATGAAGGCTGCAGATTGTCAGCTGGAAAAATTCCCAATTGATCTTAAATAAGATTAAATTACAATAGATTAGGTAGTAAAATATCTGTGGCCCCTAAGACCACAGATGTTTTATATCATCGCAAAAGTAAAATAAATAATAATAATAAAATGCCATATTGTTGAATAGTAATACAGAATAACCCAAAACAAAGATGTGATTTTTCAAATTTCAAATGACACTAAATCAATGAACAAGACAGGAGCCAGTTGACTACTAGCAACAACTGTACAACAAAGGATGGCTGTTTTGTTTCCCTCTTGGCTAAAAATTAAGTTTAACAGAAGGAAATGAAAAGCAACTTCCAGTAACATGATGAGTTACCCTAAATACACTCGTTACTGTCTTCTCCACTTTACTCACACACAGACACGTGGCAGCGTGTTAGAGTCCTCTGTGGGCATTAACATTTGTTTTGGCTTGTCCTCCTCGGGAGCGTCCAGTGGCTGAAAAACGCACACTGGTACACTTCACGTTCACACAGAGAAAACAAGCACACGGGGAAATTAAGTGCAAATGAACTGTCATGCACCGAGGGAGGGAGTGATAGACGAGCTCCATTACAGCAGCTCCACATCTCGAAAGCTGCAAGGACATCACAACCAGTGGCTGCACAGAAACTTTATTTAACCATCAGCAGACAACCTCTGGATCCAAACTTTACAAAGGTCAGGAGGCCACTCTGGCCTGTGTGACTCCTGGTTAATGATACAGGTTGAATCACACTGACCATTGGTAACTCTGGGAAACACTGCAGTGTTAAACTTGAGGCTTTTCTTATAGAAATAGAAATAAAATTAACATTCCCATGTTGCTGATTCAGCTCCAGGTAAATCTCTTTGTATTTCACAGTACACCAACGGTTTTAGCCTTGATGTCATAAAAAGCATCACCGGTAGTGATGCGGTTCAACAAGCCAAACATAGGGATGCACGGTTTTGGATTTTTGGACGATATCCAATATGCCGATATTTTGCAACTCGTTTGGCCGATAACACACACACACCTACTTGCGTAGATCATCTAGTTTCTGTAGTGGAATTAACAGACAGAATTATACTGCATACTCTTCATCACGTTGGCCCGCTGACAAGCAGACATAAGACAAAGCTGAAAGTGCTGGAGCATCAGTAATCATTCCTTGTGCAAAACAAGAAAAATACTTCAACCTACGTTATGTAAAACATTTCATATTTATTCATGACAATTGTTTTTAAACAAAACAATTAAGATAATTGCAGCCTATCCTACTTGCAACAGACTTGGATAATTTTCTCCTTGAGTGGTTAATGACAATACCCACTGTTATTTTATTGGTTAATTATATTAGATATCGGTGATATGGCCGATGTCCAATACCTAATTTTAAAGCCAATATTGTCTGATACCGATAACATGCCGATAATATCGTGCATCCCTAGCCAAAAATGACCAGTGGCCGGAGCTGAAGAGGGGAGCACAGAGACAGAGCAGGCTCCATTAACTACAAGCAAACTGGAGCCTAAGGCAGGAGCAATTTTGATGCTTCAGATAAAACAAAACTCTGAGTTCAGAGGCAGCAGGACATGGTAATGAATTCACCTTGAGGATGCACTTTCAGTTAGATTTTTCATTAGTACTTTTTTTTTTTCCTACGACCTATAAAAACTTAAGCGGAAAGGAAGCTTTCCAACCATGTACCGTAACATTTTTCTTTGGAACAAGTAGCTACACCCTTGGGATCAAATGCTAGTGTTGCCACATTTGTACGTGAGATTCCATCAGTTGGGAGATATTTGAGGTTTTTCTTGCACATACTGCTGGTCTGAAATCCATCCGCTGTATTTCAGTGAGATTTAAATCTGAGTTTTTACTGTGCTATTCCATAGTTGGTGTCGTTAAAGTTCTTAAAGCTCAAGGAAGCTCTTTTGTCAAATGCTTGTGGAGTTTGGGAGAATTTTCCCATTCACAAGCTCTTGAAATTTGATATTGAAATAGAAATTATGATTAGTTTCTCCAGACTTTGTTGGGTTTTTTTTTTTACCACAATCTATTTTACATAATTGAAGGCATAAAAAAATCAACTTTTCTCAACCAAACAACAGTACCACTTCATGACAATGAAGGTCACAGAACAGAGTCCCTCCCACTCCCTGCCTCTGTGTGCTGGCTGTATTTATGGAGTGAGTGGAGCAGGAGTGTTCGGCGGTCAGGATGACGACAGCAAGTTAAGAGCTCTGCCGTGATTTAGGACCACAAACAGCAGCAGGACTTTGAGAGGAGGGCAGTGATTCAGATCTGCAGAGGAGCTCAGATGGCTAATTTACGTGTAATGAGACTGTCCACACAGCAAAGGGAGGGTGCCACAAGGATGTCTTGGTTGGACCAGAGTTAATCAAAGAACCCTCTGTTTTTCTCCTGCAAGAGGCCTTAAAAGGATTTTTTTTTGTTTGCTTGGTTATGCAACCTTTTTGTGTGACAGTTGTTTTAAAGAGCTCCGGTTGTTACATTTATTTTAGGTAGTGTCAGTTTGGAGATGTGTGATTCAGAAGTTGGACAGAAAACTTGCAGAAAACCGGCAGCTGCTTAATTACCCGGACAGCTGGTTAACAGCAACACAAGGCTCGATCGTGTCACTGAGTACATTACGTGTATGGTTATGTAAACATTTTACAGATGGCTTAATGAAACATACTGACGTGGTAATAGTGGAGTGTAATGGACTAGAGTGCAATGGCCAGAATGTTTCCTCATGTAAGAATATTATATAATGAGGTTTGGTATCGTTAGGTTTCAGTGGAATCATTGTGTACTACTATAACCATTTTACAGCATCTGCCAACATTGTATTGGACATTTGAAAATATGGGGTAGCACAGTTAGCCATTTATATTGCAGGTAATTTTTTCCTTCGTGTTTCAAATATATACTAGAAACTAGAAAACACTCAAACCGCCGCGAAGGTATAATCCAGCTGGACTGATGCTTTACACTGGACATTGTTGCCCTCTTGTGGTAAAATGGCAACATTATCACCTTAAAATATCCATATACACATTATAACCAATAGGGATTTGTCTAGATTTTCTTTGGACAGGATCCCATTCCTGAAGAGTCATCATTTGTTCATTGGGTAATTCTCGATCTTAAAAAAAAGAAAAAAAAATCGTACAGGGTGGCCCATAAAAACGAAATCATGTATCGCAGGATATACATCTTCTGCATGTCAAAAATAAAATCTTACAACATTAGCAGATTGTCTAGGTGGGAACAAAGGTGATTGTTAACTTATCATATCCATTATGAAGTCAAACAAAATGGTTGCCATGACAACAAAACAATAGATATGTACAGTGAGAGGCGCTCTTTCCTTGCCTGGCCTCATCTCTCGTTTCAGTGAGCTCCTGTATCTTCAACACTCGCCTGACCTCACTCCTCTGGATTTTTATTTGTGGAGCCATCAGAGAGAGTTTTGGTTTCAAGATCCAGCTCCTAGAACAATCCCAGAATTGAAAGACAACATCAGGGTGATTGATTCGGTCCTCAGCGACACACTCGAGGCGCTGACTCACAACATTCACCATCAAATGGAACCGTGCATTGCAGCTAATGCTGAACAACTTGAGCATTTGGTGTAGCGAATTTTGTACTTCAAGTGTAGTTGAACAGTAATATATATTTATGATAATATCTCATGTCTAACTTGACTTAATTCCATCATGAACTGGTACAGCTAGTTTGGTTGGGGTTTTTTGGGGCCACCCTGAAGTTCTTTTGTAATGTTGCTAATAGATGGAAAGACAGACGGTAACATTGGGCTCACAGAGGTATTTGCAGATATCTGAGATTGCCAAGATTTCCAAACCAAAACAGTCTTATTCCAACATCCATTTAGGAGGTATTATAATTAACATGTAGCCCAGTTTTTGTGGAGCTGACTTTAGAAACAGCCATTGACCCCTCTTTTGGTGCTTGAACCGTTCAGTCAATTAAGATTTATTTATTTTTTGTTGTCTTTGAAATACTTTTGTTTTTTTGTTGTTTTTTTTTTGATAGGAACTGATATCTGTCTGGTGCCCAATGCTAAACAACTAAAAAAAAAACCTATGCTACACTGGCATGATGTATTGCAGAAATGTCATGCTGCCACCACAGCTATCCCATGTGGACCAGATGATCTGATTTTATTATTTTGTTTGTTTGTTATGCCTTGCTGCATGAAGTTCAATCATGTGTAGGTGAAACTGATATTTTGAAACTATTGTTCTTCATGAGAAACAGCTTGAACTGTGAGCGTGGGTCTTTTGTCATGAGATCCTGGTCAGAAATAACACTAACAATTTAATGATTGATGAGGGATAGAGATGAAGATGAAAAACAATATCACAATTTAGCTATTCTGGATGTGCAGAGCATTCTTCCCTAATCTAAGAACCTCTGAAAATCCTTTTTTTGTCTGAGTATTCAGTAAACTTTGGACCTGGTTTGTGTGCATCTGCTTGAGAAAATGTGTCCTGTGGAAAAAAGTTTTCCCAACACTTCAACACATTTACTACCCACATCTTTTAGCCTTTCAATGAAAACTGATGTATCTGACAGGCCTGGTGTTCAGACTGTCAAGTTATCATAAATACTGTTAGTGAATGGTATGTTATTGTAAGTACTGATGCCATAAAACGTCAACTTCAATGCACATTATTGTCCATTTACAGACTGGTGAGTGGGTTTTTTGGTGGACATGGTATGTACTTAAATTATTTTGACGTGCAGAGATGAAATCCTTTGTCCTTATCAACATTTTACTCAGTGATGACTGATGCAGGGCGTCTTATTTCTCGGGCATTACAAGTATTTTCCTGTAAACAGGATTCAGTGGAAGTTTATCTTCACTTACCTACATCACTGTACTTGGCTCGCAGCGCTGCACTGCACTCACTCATTTCCAACCTCACCAGCAACAACAAGAGATCTGTTTTATAACTCCCTCCACCGGGCTGGTGGCTGACTGTACTGAATGTCAAGTTATTGTAAATATTGGTTTCACAAAGTATCAACTACATGGCCAATTCACCATTTAATATTTGTGTTTAGGTCTGCGTTAACTGTGCGGGGAACGCTACGCCGTTGAAGTGGTTTGTGTTAGGTTACAAAACATCGGTGTTTAACTTCTCTGGTATTTATTAGAACCCACTGTGCCCAATTGAGATGAAGGCTCTTGTTTTAAACATTGTCCAGACTATGAAAGCAGCTTTCATAAAAGTTCCACAACGATATCCGATGTATAGAAACTAGAGCTTACAGAATGTTCAACATTATATTTAAATCATATTACTCTCTGTGGTATTTAGCCAGCAGAGAGTTTTGGTTTTATGTGTCTATGTTTTGAGATATTGTTGATTTTTGGAGCCAACACAATACAATGGATCTGAATGGTGAAAGTGATATTTGAAAGAAAATCCAGTTGGACTCCAGTGGTACTTTCTGAGAAGGGGTACCAACAAGGTCCCAAACCCTCAAGGTTCTTTTGAGGCCTTTTATACTGATTGTGACATATACTTTAGTGTAATTTGCATATGTACTACTAAAGTACAATTAGTTACCTAAGTACATTTCTTGACCAATTTATCAGTCGGCTACTTATAGTGCCTTCAAATGAGATTGTGTTTACATGTGTTTATATTTTTGAGAAGAGTCCCAATGCATGCTTCCTTCATGTGGTATTCATGATCTTGATTTAAGCAAAAATACATACTTGTGAAATGGCGAAGTTGTTGTTTACAGTTGATGTATTAGTTGTATTACTTTACTTTTGCAGTTCCTATATTTCATTGCCACTAACTATACGGTAACTTGAGGGTAACTTTTTACGTCAGAGGGCTACGCATGTATTCATAGACGTGGTATTTAGTTTAAGAGTTTAGTTAATGTGCGACTCTTTTGGCATCTGTATTACCATTGACAGGCAGCAGTGCATTTATGACTCATTATTGGAGCGCTGAACAATTTATGCACACAACTTCTCATGTTGTAATCACAAGTTTACAAGTTATATTCAAATGCAGCAAGTTAGCATGCTGGTATTAGCATTTAGCTCAAGGCACTGCTGTGTTCAGCTGCAGCCAAACTGAGCAGCTAGCATAATCCGTAGTCTTGTCTGAAATGTGCTGCTCTAGGACTAAGCTTAGTTTATGACCAAATACCTACAACATCTCCATTGGAAAATAATGCACTTGTAAACATTAGCATGCTAATAAGCTACATTGAAATAGCACAGTTGCGCTTGTGTGTGTTTGCCCCCCTCATGAACTCAGGTTTGCCAGAGCAGCTGTCTCTCTTTTCTTGTCTCTTCTCTCTCTTGTCTCTTTCTTTCCCTACCAAACATTTACTCTGAGATTAGGGACTTTTACTGGCCTTATCTGCCAGACGGCCCTCTGTATACAGGTGTCAGCAGTGTATGACTGTGCTTTCTCAGGCAGGATCCAGAAGTCTGTGGATTTTAACATAAGCTTTCCTCTGGGAGAGGAGCTGTCCTGTAGGAAGTCTAGTTAAATGACAGTGCTGGTCCTGAACACTGACTGTATCAACAATAGCGCAGGAGTTTTTAAGATGTTGGCCTGGTTTGGCTCACTCCATTTTACTGCAGTGTGTGGCATGTGTTTGGGAACAGAGCTGTGTGTGTCCACTGTACTCTAAGGGTGTAATGTATTTGCCAATGATTTGGTTGTATTTTGCATTTGCATTGTGCGTGTAGCACTTTGCATGCATATCAATGTGTAAATAGTGTGTTTGCAGCCATGCATATGAGCACACAGCATCTATTGTGGTCTTATGTGATTGCATGTTATGTCTGAGCGAGCTGGCATTAGTGTGAAGTGCGTGTGTGGATGTGGGTGTTTGGTGTTCGTGTGTGTGAATGACATGTGATAGGCTTTGACATCTGGCTTGCCGCGAGGAGTGTTTTGTTCTTCTGTGTTGTTTAACTCCCCTCAGTAGAAATAAATCTGGAATTGGCTACAGGTCTCCTGAAACATATTACCCAGCATGTGTGACTGTGTTTGTGTGTGTACATGTTGTAACAATCTCAACTGTTGTAAAACCACCTGCTGTTTTCCATTCTCTTTATTTCTTTGTGTCTTCCTCAAACCCACCTGGTATTTCTTACTTTTCCTTTGAGTTTTCTCAACAAATCCATCTACCTACACAACAAAATCATACTTAGTCACCTTCCAAAAACCCCGCTCACTGTTTTGATGAGTCATGTCTCAATGCCTGCTGCCTGTGTGTTGAAGATTTAGTTATGTGTAAGGAAGTAACAGCACTTCGCTAAAGAAAGATGCAAAGAACCCAGTTGTTTCTAAAACAAGATGAAAAGTTTTCTGTTTGTGTTCTGCGTCCATTTTGCCTGCATTTTTTCATCTTTTTCAAAAGCTAACAGAAGAACCAGCATTATCTCTACAATCTAAGATCCCTACATCAAGGACCTTACACCAGGCACTTTGGAAATAGAAGGTTTTGCAGAACTTGGTCATCAACCAAAACACTGGATAAGTATAAAGTCTGACTGGACAACGGTCGACTTATCGCAGCTCATCTTTTGAAAGTCTGTACCAAATAGTTGTAGAAATATTTCACTCAAAACCACAAATGTGTCACATATTTTATCATCACACTATGAACAACAAAGTTACAGCCAGGGGTGGTTGCTGAGTGGTAGTTTATGTCTTTCAAACATCGTGTGACTTGCAAGTGTCTCGTGATAATGTACATTACAGACCTGTTTGCCCACTAGGGATGCCATCTTCTACCAATCCGCACTTTTTCATGTGTATTAAAATTAACAAAGGTTAGTGTCAAATACAGTGTTATAGGGTTAGCACCAAGAATACATTTTTGTTTCCCTTTTTCATACAGAATGGGAAATTGTGAGGAGAGATTAAGGAAGTGTAAATGGTAAAACAAAGCGTGCGATCCATGCCATTGGAGCGCTATATGAAGCTACGAAAATGTCAGGCGTCAGCTTATATCTTTGTATTTCCAGGTTTCTCTGAAAATAACTTGTAGCCAGGTATTTTTTTCACTGGTCATCTGAACACACCAGTAGGGTGGTACCAGTAAAGGGGACCACCAAGGGTGTGACTTATGCTTTGTCAGAGCTTTAACCAGATAAGTGAAAATTCTGTCTTGTTGGTGATTCTTGAGATGGCCTGGTGGTGCAGTGGTTAGCCCAGTGGTGCAGTGGTTAGCCCGTGCACCGCACAGCAAGAAGGTTCGGGGTTTGGCATGCATGGGTTTTCTCTGGGTACTCCAGTTTCCTTCCAAAGTCCAAAGACATGCTTGTTCAGTGAATTGATTACTCTAAATTGACCGTAAGTGGCAGTGTGAATGTTTGGTCGTCTCTGCGTTAGCCCTGCGATAGGGTTTGTCTGCGACTCAAGTGTGGACATAGCAGACATAGAAGATGACTGACTGACTGGTGGTTCTCGATAAAAAGTCAGTTGATCCTTAAGACTTCAGGATTCATCCTTTCATGGCACTACCACTACCAACTAATGAACTGACTAACCAGTCTTCTATCATTGCAGTTCCACTGTTAGCACAACTGAAATAATTCAGCTTTGAGAAAGTCATTGTTAAATTATATGCTCCATCTTCTACACTAGAACCATCTTGCTCACACACTGTGTTATGTTGTAAATTGAGAAAAATTATATAACATGAACAGACAGTTGGAGATTTATATATCTGCCGCACACTCTTATAACTCCCAGCAAACTATTCCTTTGACATGTAAAGTCTTGACTGATGCCTCCAAAGAATACAAAAGGACAACCTCGATTTATTTCAGTATTCCTACATGCTGGGAAAAAATCCATTATCTTGTGTCATCCTGTTATAAACCTTCCCCCCTGCCAGAGACCCCCAATAAATGTCATAACATTGCTGGGTTCTTTTTCTGTTTAAAACTTTATTACCCTCACCTAGATAGATCAGAGCGAACTAATGCCACAGAGCAAAGTGTGTGTGTGCAATGTTAAAGGGGGCAAACTTTTCCACAACAAAGAGGTCTTGTCCATCTTCAACATCCTGTCCCCACCTCTTAAAAATGGAAAAATGATCCTTTGCGAGTGGTTAGGAGTGCAGGTTGTGAGAAAACAAATCCCTATAAGGGGGGAAGGAGAAAGGAGCACTGGAATGTCGAAATAAACTGTGTTTCTGGCGAGGCTTGATGGGTAATGGATCAACGTCCTTACTTTTTTCATGCTCGGAGATGTTTTAACCAGTGTGAAATGTACCACTGCTTAGCCCACCTGAAATGAAAAATGTCTTTTTAATCTATTTAAATTACATGTTCACTTAACAATGCTAACTAAATTTTAAAAAATACTTTAATTTCTTGGTATAAACAAAATATCACATGACTTTCTTCAAGTTGCCCAGAGCAATTTCAACCAATAGTATCGTTCCATCCACCTGTCAATCAACCTGCTGTTAGCTGCACAGTTCAGATTCCCAGAAAACATTGACAGAGAGTATTAGCAGCTGTAGTAGTAATCAGTAGTTAATTGGAACAGTATTGTTAGTTACTTAGTTCTGTGACAATTTGTAAAATATTGATTTGGATTCTGATGTTAGTTGAATTGCAGATGGTTGAATTAGAAACAACTTGTTACTATGTTATGGTTTTTACAGAGTGTCACATTGGATACCACGAAACATTGTTTCAGTTCAGTTGCTTGGTGATGATAAACATGTCTGTTGGAGCAGCTGGATAGTGTTTAGCAGGTTGGTTTTTGGCATTGGCTATGACCTACTATAGTAGACACTATGGTCTACCATAGACACTATGGTACTAGCCATGGTGTTTTGTTGTGTTTCAATGGTCCACTCAAACATTTTGCCCTGCCTACATATAGTTTTTGTATGTCACGATAAAGAAGTGGGATACTGTCAAAAAACTATTTCAGTGTGACCTCAACTTGGGGTTTCTGGCTAATGGATTTAGCTGTAATATCTTGATTAAAGGGGATGAGGAAGTTAATATTGCCAGAACACATGCCGGGCAGACATGGATTGAAGTAGACAGAACCAAGTCCCTGTGTGCATCTTTGTTCGCAATTGCAAACTCATGCTGCCCCCCCTCAACCCTAATGACATCACTCTTTAATATGTCTTTAATATTGCAGAGAAATTAAACAGCTTTTATTTTCTTTGCAGAACTCCTTCTCCAGTGTCTTTCACATGGAATATGAGGAGCTGGGCGAAGTCCTCGATGCCCCCAAAAGGTAAGAGGATCACCCTCAGCTGAAGCCCGTTATTAAATCCAAAGTCCTGCAGATGAGTCTTGAGGCGTACTCCAGCTGTTTCCACTGGTTATTAGAGCTAATGTTTCCTTGAATTTGCAAACTGGCCTTTCTCTCTCCCTCAGAGGCCTTAAGATGACGTTTGCGCGACGGGCACTTGCACAAGGATTCATTATCGTCACATAGAAGCAGAGGCAGGAAAAAGAGGGATGTAAGGCGATGTTTTGGCAGTAATGAAAGTCTTATTGTGCCCATTCAGTCACTTCAAATAGCAACAGAAAAGACAAGACAGAGCGGCTCAGTCCAATGCTCAAAAGTTTGCTGAACTGATTTGCAGCCCCTTGGGATCTTTTTGAGGTAATCCGCCTCCTTCACCTGCCAAATTCCCAGACATTCAATCTGAGGCTTTCGGCTCAAAGCTCTTGTTCTCATTAACTGGGCCCTTTTGGCTCCGCACTCTGTCTTTAGGGTCAGGTTGACAGCTCTTCCATCACAACCTGTTTATCATGATGAAGTGGGCCCTTTTATTGTCTTGGAGGATGTCCGAGACCTTTCCAGCAATCGTCCGTCATGCGCAGGCAAAGTTGTTTTGAGGTCAGCGTGTGCTCTTATTGCATGTGACAGTTCTATTAGTTGCATATGTTGAGTAGCGGTTTTACTGCAGTAGATGGGGATGTGTTATAAGGACCTTTTTTAGACAGAAAACATGCATGTCTGTAGCATATATTACAGTGCTACCATTGACAAATGAGAGGCTACACTATCTGTCACAATGAAGTATTTTATAAAATCCAGTTTTGTTCCTTACAACAGACCTAATGCACCTAGGTTTTGCTTTTGGTGTCGACCCCGTGTCCTTCACTTTAAAATACTACAAATTAGTCCCACAAGGAATGCCCCAGGAGCCAAGTGGTTACAGTGCATGTCACGTAACTCATTCAATTGTTCCACTATCAACTGTACAATTCAACAAAGGCAATGTTAGAAAATTGCAAGTAAATTAGGAACATTGCTGAACAGTTTGTGTTCACTGTAAATCCAAGTGTGCCATTCTGAAGTTTGGTAATTGGATGGCCAAAGGGCATCGAACCTCCCTCCAGTCACAGCCTTCCAGTGTTAAAATTAGCATTGTATCATTTTTATAACTTCCAATAACAGAAATTCTGACAGTCATACCAGAACCATGCCTGTCTAACACAGCTAACCAGACGTAGACCGGATCTGCTCACTATGCAGCTGTCCTTATAGTCTTAATACAACTGTTCTGAGTGTGTATGGCTTTGTTCTCATTTGTACGATTGATCACTTCTTCCAGCGTTGCAAGTGCTTTGAGATGTGACAGTGGACGAGGCTAAGTTGAGTTACAAAGTTGGTGGAGGGGTAATATCCTGAATTAGCATTTAATTATTGATTCAAAGTAGCACATTTTTATTGGGAAAAACTCTTCGAGATTAGAGTCGCAGATTTTACGAGGAAAACTACGGAGTCGTCAGGGAACCACATCACTTGGATGAACCACACACATCACGGACGCTGCATCTTGAGAATAGATTAATTTGATGATTTGTCATATTTGCTTTGCTGCAGCACTCCACCCATTTGAATTGGCTGTAGATGTACCCTGCGATATCCTTCATTCTGTTGGACTTCCTGCTGCACAAAAGCTCAATCAAATCAGTTTTGTCCTGATTAGACCCAATTAACAGCAACATCTCTTCAAAGTCTTGTGATAGTACACTGGTTCTGACCTAAAATTCTCAGGAATTCCCTTATTGAATGATTGAATCATTAAATCCTACTGCAAATGATCGTTTAATTAGGTCACCCACTGCAGGTTGACTGCACAGCAAGGGGTGCGTCGGTGGTGTGTGGTTGATCTAATTTTAGATTGTTTTGCACATGCAGACTCCTTAATGCTAAAGTCACATGTGGCCAGTTCACTTTAAAAAACAAGAAGCTGTGACTCTGAAGATCCTGCTGTGGTGTCAGGGTTAGGCTGCTATGCCTTTTGGTTAAATATGTGGAAAGATCACGATGTTGGTGAAATAAATTTTACAAGTTAATAGCACTTCCCTACGCTTTTTCCTGTTTTATCCCTAGAAGTGAGTAAAAAGATTAATTGTCAAGAGAAGTGAGAGAAGTGACGAATGGACGTGAAGGCAGAGCATCCCATGACAGAACCAAAAGTTTGAAGGATTTACAGGCAGGATGAGTGGATGGTCAGGATAAGAAGGGAAGTATTGGACGACGCTCCAGCTGCAGAGCTTCCTGACATCAACTCGTGCTCCAGCCAGGAGGAGTGAATGAGCTCTAATCTGATTTAAGACGCAATGAGATAGAAATCCTTCCCTCTTCCTCCCTCTTCCTCCCTCCCTCCTCCACAGGCCCGCTGGTCTCCAGGGTGGCCTGGCTTCCACAGTTGCTACGCAGCATCTCAAATTCAATCTTAATCTCAGCTCAAGCAGCAGAATTGGATTGTGTGTGTGTGTGTGTGTGTGTGTGTGTGTGTATATGTACAGTAATGTGTGTATTGTACATGACTTAATATAGAGTCTACTGTTTCTATTGGTCTTTTGATTTAAGCCGACCTGTGTGTGCCATGTGAAATAAGATACAAGATTAATTACAGTGTGATGGATTCAATCATTGTAGCAGAATTTATCATTTATACACAAGGTGTGTGAGAAACTGTCCGGCTGATTGGATATTAATAAGAGAAGACACAATTTGACCTTTGTAAGTGAGATGTTTTTCCACCCTGATAAAAATCCAGAGAACACTCACAGAAGGTGGAATTTCTCAAAACAACATTTGACTGTGAAGGTCAAATTCACAAATGTTAGGTGATGGTATTATGTGTTTGAAGGGCCACGTGAAGAGTATTTGAAAAGAAATAAAAATATTTGAAAGTGTAGAGTCAAGGAAAATGAGTGCAGAGCGGCGAAAAGACTTATGACGGTCCTAAAAGATCCATGTCCAAAAAGATATGGATATAAGATATAGGACATAAGAAGTGGACATAAAAAGGCTCTAAGACCCTGTTTACACTTGATATTAAGATATGTCTCGGGTGATTGGATCACACGTAGACAGCGTTAAAAAAAAGTGTAAACGACCACCACTGAGATCTGACCACTCAAACCAAATGTGGAGGTGGTCTGGGACACATATGTTTTGTAGGGTAAACCCTGATGCGTCCCTGATAAGGATGTAACAGGAAATACGCCATCAATGCAGGACTGTGCAGGATAAGTTGATTGTTTGGAGAAAGCCCCACATTTAAAAAATCAGTGGAAAAATGTAGATAAAAGATAGTTACATGTATTAATCCGTACCTCAAAATCGACATTATCTGGGAGTTATTTATTGGGTTTACATTCCCAGTAATACCCATAGTTTAAAGAAGCTGGGGAAGGTAGGGAAGTCAAAATGTACGAAAAGATGGGCTGAGATATTGATGGATTTTCACAGGATTTGTTGAGAGTAATAATTCTAACGGTGTCCTTTTTAAAGATCTGTCAAAGCCAGAAAAACCTAAAAAAACAGCAAAATCACAGTCAGGCCTGATTTATCTGTTTTATATTGCAATGAGAAAAGGCTCACAAAGCATGCTTTCTGTCAGCTTATATTGACTCTATTTTTGCACTAATACCTGCCCCTGGCAGAGATGTAGCTAAGAGACATAAAGTCAATAAAACCTGATAGAAAGCACAGTTTCTGACCCTTTTTTCATCACAGCAACAAATGGGCCTGTCAGATGTAAGGAGTTTTCAGAAAGCAGATTTAACCTGCTTTTTTTTCTGGGTCTGAACCTGGTCAGTGCAAACAGAGCTCAGTATTTAAAGCAATCAGAAATATGTAGCTGTAAAAAAAAACAGACACAAACCACATGCCTTATCTTGTCTCATCCTCCATAGGGTTGTTTTTTTACAACCTGTTCTCATGCAGTTTCTAATAACTCCCTTTTTTTAATGCTGCTCTGTGCATGTGCTGGGTTTTCTCTGGGAAAAACTGCGATACGACAAAACTGGGCATCTCCAACTGGGCCAACGTGGAGGGGGAGGGACTCTGCAGGATGTTAGCTTTGACCGGCTGGAACCGCAGGAGGCTTTTTATAGTGACATTAACCCCGGGCTGCAAGCTTCCCAACGACACAGCGTCTGCTTCGCCAGAAGCTGGACGTTCAGTCAAGCCGAACCGACATGGATCCGGCTCGCAGGGACGACAGGCGGAGCGTTTCGAGCAGACAAAGTGGGGCAATTAAGTTTTTTCTGGATCTGGAGTTTGATTGTGGTCCTGAATTGAAAGCCAGAGTTGTGCTGTGACGGTTTTTTTAGTGATGCCGGTAGCTATTCTGTGGCCTCATTTAAGTCAATCACAGAGCGAGGGAGAGGAAGTAAGGATTTTAGTGTGTTTGGGTGATTAAACTCCAGCACAAATGCATGTACTGTGCAGCCTGTCCATCTGACGTGTGTGTGTGTGTGTGTGTGTGTGTGTGTGTGTATGTGTGTGTGTGTACATTGAGGCCAGGCTGGACAGAACACATTGTTATAATTACCCTGAAGCCTTAAAGTTGTCCAAAAGTGAAGTGGATGTTGGAAACCATGGCAAATAAAACACACACAAGGACACACACACACACACACTCACACACACACACACACACACACACTTTACCTGCAGGGCTTTTAGAGATATGCTGCTCATCTAAGAAATATCTTCTAAAAAAGACCTTACTGGGGTATAACTGCAAAAGTAATATCTACAAAATGTGCCAAGCCTAAAAAAGTATTTATTAAAGGGAAACATGATTTTCTTATTCATTAATATTATATTGTTGTCACCTAATAGTTTTGTGTTTAAATCCAAATTGATTGACAGATTGTAGAAATTGTATTTACGTTTTTTTTATTTGAAATAAATAAAAAAGTTTTAGAAAATTGGTTACATCCAACTTTTGTCTCCAGATTATTGTTAAAGCAAATAATAAATTAATGCAAATGTATGAATTTAAGTTCACATGTTTTAAATCTAAAATTTGAATCTTCAAAGTAACTCCAGTGAAAAGTATTTTCACAAATTTTCCTCTGAAGATAACTAGAAGTATAAATGAGCAGTTAACTAAAAAATTGTACTTGAGTACATTTACTCTGTTACATCCCACCACAGCTTATCTTTTTCCTCTGTTGGAAACACACCCACCAAAACACATGTTTTCTATTTCACGTCCTTTCATTCATCCACTAACACTCTGATATTCTCTCTCACTCACACTCAGACACATACCATCCCACCACAGCACTGCAGCCAAAATCCACTGGCTTTCACTGTAACCTCATGTTGTGTTTATATATCCATTTTCCATCATCTATCATGCGGTATTATAGCCGATGCTGTGGTTGGACTTGGACCGACTAAAGATAACAAACAGGCTTATTAAGCGCTGACAGACATGACTGACAGCTTCAGCTCTCGGTCCTGAGTCCAGGGCGCCGTGGACTCAGGTGCAGCTCCCACGCTGCACTTCTCTTATTAACCCGCACATGTTGTGTTATTCAGCGCTGTTAGCCCCGAGCTTCAGGAAGCAGGTTCAGGGTTGTAATGGTTGAAGACGAGAATAAACTGAATCTGAGATGCAGCTGAGCAAAACTGTGTGAAGTGAGACTTTAAATAAATCTTCATGGTGTCTGTAAGAAAGCAATAAATCAGAGGAAGTCATTTCAAAATAAAAGTTTATACAGATCACTTCCTGACAAAGTGATTCCTCCCATTTTCACTGAGCTTTACGTAAAATGTTTACTCTGTACACAGTTTTTATTTTGTCCCAAAAAAGTAAAAGGTGAATCTACGGAAGGCCTAAAAGGACGTGATTAACAATATTTTTATTTTCTTCGTTTTCTCACAATAACAAGATAATTTCAGTGGTTTTCTCAAGATCTCGAGTTATTTTTCTCGTTATCTTAAGAAAACAGGATTATCTCGTTATTGCCAGAGATATTGAGAAAAATAACTCGAAATCTTGAGAAAACCACTGAAATGATCTCATTATCATGGGATAACAGAAAATAAAAATATAGTTAATCGCGTTAGGGCTTCCGTAAACAACAGTGTTAACCACTATAGCTAATCAGATGGCAGAAATATCAAAACCTGCAAAATCCTTCACACACATTATGGGTAAGAGAAGTTCTTAATTTCTTAGAAAATATTGATGTGATGTGGGACCCTTTTTGGTGTACATTCATGAGCTGAACCTCCCAATTATCCCCGAGTGAGTTATTAGTTATTTTAGTGCCGTCAAATGGCAACATGACAGATTCTGAAAGGATCAGCAGCTGTTATTTTGTGTTGTTTTATTATTTTATGTTTTATCTTATGCTTTTTTGTCCTTATTTTTCATCTTGGATTTTGTTCCTTAGTTTGTAGTATTTGTCCCGTCTTGTTTTTTTGAAAAATCAATAAACGCATTGCTGGAAAAAATGAACTATTGTCTATTTTCACATCCAGCAGCAAATGCAAAGCAACAGTAGCACTGATTTAAAGTCTTGTTTGTGTCTTAGACTGTATCCAGAATAGAGGACACTAATGTGATGTCACCGATTTGTGGACTCTTATTTTGAAGCCAGGAGTTTGGTATGAATGTCACCATGTTGTTTTGTAAAATATGTATTAGGCTTTTTCAGTTGTTTTAAAGAGATAGTTTAACATTATGAGACTTTCTTTTCGAGTCTGACTCACTATCACGCCTGTGACTCATCTACAGAGCTGAGGTCAGGTTGTAGTTAGCCTAGCTTAGCATAAAAACTGGAGTTAACAAGTGCACAGTTTAGTTTAATGTTCAAAAAATTCCTACTTAGCTCAACAATTACCACACAGCTTGCTAAATGTTAATTGATAAACTCGTACTTGTGATTTACAAGGGGACATGATCAAACTATTTTTTTGACATTAGGTTCATGTAGATCAGCATGGACAGAAGCAACATCAATCACATGGGGCGGAGGATCCAGTTGTAAAACAGTTCTGTAAATGTATTTCATATTTTAGCTCGTTTTACTCGCCTGGCCTCTTTTTCTTCAGATTTCCTTGAATTTCTGCTTGTCCCAACATTTCTGTCCAGATTCATGACGTTTTCACTGAGTGAAAAACTCCAGTCCAGACACACACTGCCATCAGTTCATTAAATGGAAATAGAAAATGTGAATTTGTGCAGATGGAGCCACCACTGTGCCCAGCAGGGTTTAGGAGGTTAATACAACTCTCATTACGTGTGGTTACTTCTGAAACTCTTCTGTTGTCGTGTGCTTCTCCTCAGGGACTGTGATGTCAGCCAGATTAACTACATGTATGCTCAGTATGTTAAAAACACCATGCAGCCTCTCAACATCGCCGACGTCACCAAGGACCAACGCTTCCCTTGGACGGTGCGTCCTCTGTCCTTCTCTGTTCTTTTTCTTGTTTGCTCGTTTCTCAAAGTCGGTAATTATCCTGCTTGTTCTCTAACAGAGTGAAAACCCAGATCACACCAGCAACCAGATAAAGAGTTTGCTCTGCACGCCCATCAGAAACGGCAAGAAGGACAAAGTCATAGGTACGATCTGTCTCTCCTTCTTTGAAACTTTGAACAAACAGGTTTAATCAGCAGTGGTGGGTAACTAACGAGTTACATTTACTTGAGTAACATTTTGAAAAAAATGTACTTCTATGAGTAGTTTTACTGCACCATACTTTTTACTTTTACTTGAGTAGATGTGTGAAGAAGAAATGCTACTCTTCCACTGCTACATTGGGCTACACTCGAGTCGTTACTTTTTATTTAGATGTACAGTGGTACCTTGACCTACGAGTGTACCAACTTATGAGATTTGCAGATACACCATCTGCCACTAGTTGGTAACATCCGCCCAGCATCCTGTGTCTCTCTTGTTCACTTTACCTTTTACAAGCCTGTACCTTTAAGAAGGTGGCTTGCGGGTAATCCTTGAGTGATGTATGAGGAAGCTGGGATTTTGTTTTGCAGTTTTATAGCTGAATCATTTGCGTTGAGAACTTAATAATGGAACGAATTAACCCTTTAACCACGAACATTTAAGTGGTGATGGAAAGTAATTCCCTGGCAAACAACGTGATTCCAGCTGATTTTGAAAGCCAACAATCAGAGCGTCTGTACATTACCGTAATGTAGGTAATATGTACGGAACGCTGCACATCAGCGGGAATCACCTGGAATTACGTTGATAGGGCAAATGGTTGCAGAATTACGGTAAATTGATTTATGCTAGTCACTCTGTATCGCAGGCAACACCATTGTACCAGAATTTGCATAATATTTTATATTTGTCTGTCTGATTACACCATTTAAAAAATAAATCAGACATTATGTTCAAACAGTAACTCAGTACTTGAGCAGTCTTTTCACAAAATACTCTTTTACTTGAATGATTTTTTTGGATGACCACTTTTTACTTCTACTTGACTATTGAATATTATTTTGAAGTACCACTACTCTTACTTGAGTACAATTTTTGGCTACTGTACCCATCTCTGCTAATCAGTAAGGCAACAACGCAGAGAGGTGAGTACACTGATCCCGGAGTATCTTCAGTACTTAAACTGTCTCCGTGGTTACTTTTCAACACAATGTTGGGACATTAGCAGCGGGGGCAGAGGCTTTAAAAATCATACATCGTAGGCCTGAGAACACATTAAGCCAGCGTAGCATTACCACTTTTATTGTAAATCCGTGAATAGTCTTGCCACTCCATCCATCAGGGTGATTATCATCCGCACAATTAGCAGATAGCAGCTCCATTAGTTGGCTATGAAGATGACTAATGACCATGGATGTTCCCAGTGATCAAACAAGACAGGTCTTCACAGCCTCTCCTCCAACCTTTGAGTCATGGTGATGAACAAGATCAAAAGCACAAGCTTAGTTTATTACAATGAAATGTTCTTTCACCTCCAGCAGATTCATTCAGACCAGCATGAATACATTATCAGCATTAGAAGTGTAATATTCTGTTCCATGTCCCTATAAGGACCAGGTTTGTGTCCAGGTTTAAACACAGTCTGATTATATAACCAGTCACTTACATAAAACTGTTTGCCCCAGGCCCATCAGGTCTCTTATCATTCAAATGTAGATGTTTAAATAATCAGCTTTATCAGATACTTCAGGGATATGCAGAACATAAGCACAGAACTAAGATGCATTTGTTTGTGTCTGTGCACGTAGGTGTGTGTCAGCTAGTGAACAAAATGGATGAGCCATCGGGCAGTGTGAAGGCCTTCAACAGAAACGACGAGCAGTTCCTGGAGGCGTTTGCCATCTTCTGCGGCCTCGGCATCCAGAACACACAGATGTATGAAACAGTGGAGAGAGCGATGGCCAAGCAGGAGGTCACTCTGGAGGTATGTGAACACACTCTGTACACTGTACTACTGTATTACCAATAACATTCCCCATAAAAAATTATGTGTTCAGTTAAAAGCTGGGTCTCTAGTAATGCACTGGGCCATGGTCGATATGATCAAATATAGACCAACTCATAGACAGGTCGCCAAAGGCTGTGGTTTTGTTTTCAAAGTGCTTCTCTTAAGTGTTTATGGTTGCTAGATTACAAAATCATCCTGTAGCACTTCTGTGTTGCTTTGTTATGAACATCCAGTCTCTGTCAGAAAAGTTAAAGCTAAAACAATGGGGGGAAAAAATCAGGTCCTGGGATTGACAGTGAGAGTTGGAGTCAGTTTTTTCCTCCAATCCTCTTTTTTCCCTCTTTTTTTTAAAAACTTTTTTTTACCAACAGTGTTGACGTTTTAAAACCCGACTTCTTCTGTATTTTGATTGGTTGATGAGTGTGAAGACCTTTATGAATGCAGGAAATTGCTCAGACTGCAGTCTTTACTTGCATTTTTCAGACTTTCCCAGACGTATATGATTAATATGCACATACGTAGACAATATTTTACATCCAGTTTCTGAATGAAATACTAAATCCACTGCACAATAAGCTGCTAACTGGTGTAATATTTACTAAACATAGACGTCCTGCTGTGATCTTTCTGGTGGTGAATGTTGGTGCTGTTTGCTTTCAGATCTGGATCAGAGTCAGACTCAAATATCTTCACACGGGTTTGAAAAGTATGGATTTCCAAATCAAATCAAATTTTATTTCTATAGCACTTTTCCTACAGTTTTGTAACACAAAGTGCTTCACATTCCAGTCAACAAAGTTACTTCATTTTGTCTGTTTACAGCACAGACTGTTTATAGATGTCACCTGTGAGTCAACTTCTGCCTCCTGTCACTTTCCCTGACGTCAGTATCAAAACAGCTGGTTTCAGACAGAGGATGAAATTATGGACTGAATAAATGAACATTATAAGCAACTTTTGAAAGCTTAATGTATGCAAAATTACTCCAGAGGAGGCCAGGACTCCGAATATGAAGCTGGAAAATTAGCATAAGAGGTCCACTTTAAGTTAATGTCAGTGCTAAATGACTTTATAATGCTGTCTTTATTTAACTCCACTTAAAAAAGACCCAGGCCTCTATTTGTGTAGGCTATTATTAAAGATGCTTGTCTTACTCAACCCAACTCTGCTTTATTTATAGAGCACTTTAAGAGGCAGCGTGGTCGCCAAAGTACTTACAGCTAAACTTCCTTATATTTCAAGAAGAGCTTGTTCAGTTTTCTAATCTGATGAAGGTAGATCAAGTTTCCAGGGAGGTTAATTGCACAGCAACAAGTTACCTCCCCTCTCCAACTGTCAGGACCAGACTACAGATTTTCTGATTCCAGTACCGTGTTCATTTAAAGTTGCAAAAACCAGTGACATTTAAAAAGGTAACCAAACAAACCAAAGGAAGGATTACATATCAACTCCTTCGGTCTGGAATAATTAGAGCTAAAATTACAGATGTGAAAGCTCCACTAAATCATAGCTAACACCAATAAGTTCAGCCTGCATCAAACTTAATCTTGGTCTGGTTCATTTCTAGTGAGAAAACATGTTTTTTTATGGCTCAGACTTGAGAGAGCAATGTCAATTCTGAAGATAAAGAAACTGAACTATTGTGGTTGAGGTTGGTGCTGCTGGTGGTGATGTCCTAATAAAATCATAGTTGTAAAGTAATGAAGCTTTTTATGTTTTTTTTCATTGATTTAAACAGCAATAGAAAGCTACTGACAACACACTGATGTCAGGGATACCTCCATCGACAAACCAAGGTCAAGTACAGGTAGATGATGACAGTAGAACAACCGTATGTCATATAAAATCTTTAATGCATTGACGTAACTAATGTAAATCTAGTATTACTTAGATCAAATGGATGCAAAATGACAAAAACATGTGGTCCAGATATTGCTCTATCGCAGCTCAACAACCAACATCTGTATGGAAAATACCACCGTGCACAAAAAAGACAATTCCCAATGTAGATGGCTTAAAAGTTGAAGTGTGACATTTGGAGATCAGCTTGGCTCCTGAAAAAAATTGTACGAGATGGTGAGAAAATGCCTGTAAATCACTGCAAAGGCTAAAAGTAGTTAATTACTGATCAAAAAGTCTTATTGCTAGCATGTCTTAAACAGAGTTCAAAACCTTAAAGTTAAGTCAGTATGTTGATAGAAAACAAAAATGTTGGAACAAATTCCAATTTAGCTTTTTACTTATTTGCACTAACTTTACACTTTGTCCGTGACTGTTTGCAGAACATTACACCTGCTAAAACATCTCAATGATAATGTTACCTGTTTATTTTGTGCATATAATATATGTTTAATATAGAATCCAATAGCACAGTCCAACAGGTATGAAGGCTCATATGAGTTAAAACTTTTTCAAGACATGGCCGTTTTGCTGTATTTGTAACAAAGTGTTCACACCAAACGCAAAGTGAATTCTTCTCTCGCCTTACTTGCACAAATACAACCAGAAAGAGGGTGTCTAGTAACAGTGATGACTGACACTCCTGCCATCAACACTGAACAAAATATCACTGCCTTTTATGTGTTGTGGAAGTCCAGAACACAGCGAAAAGCTCTCTCCTTGATCCTGGTACAAAGTCAAAGCTGTGTCATAAAGCTCTGGACAGCCACAGATGGCAAGGCTAAGCTTGTCCTCCATTTCTGGTCTTTGGTGACCAAAAATGAGTCGAATTAGCATCTGTTCGTGTCTTTGCCTTCACTCGTTATAAGCGTGTTGTGGGAGAAATTTGCTTTACACTTGTTATGCATACAGCTTTATAGTCTTCGGCTTTTATTAGTTTTCCCTTCCTTTATTTTCTTTCCTTTTGTAGCCATCCTGACACTTTATTATCATTATTTTTATGATATTCCTTCTGCCTCTTTGACATCTTGACAGTGAGACAACTTTCAGAAATAAAGACATGTTGGTCAGTCGTCTCTAAAGACTAGGTTTGTGGTTTTGGTAGTAGTTAGGGAAAGGATTGGGATGAAATGCAATTGACTGCATTGTCTTAAATGCAGTGTGTGTGTGTGTGTGTGTGTGTGGGAGGGCGAGAGCATCTCTGATGGAATTATTATTTGTGGGCGTTTGAGTGACAGTGATGAGGCGCAGCAGGAGGATTTTTCAAGCTGCTTCTTGACACTTTCCTGCCTTCAGCCTCTGAACGCGACAAAGCATATATTTATTATAACCAAGCCCACACACACTCTCTCTCAATTTATTGTGACACTCTCCATTCAGTCCACTTGGTCACACACACACACACACACACACACACTTGTACTTCTATCTTTTTGGGGTTATGCATTGGCATAACGCATTCTGTAGCCCCTGACCCTAACTTCAGCCATTTCAACTAAATGCAGAGCCCTAACACTTTACTCTAAACCTAACATAAAATTAATTTTAACTTTAACCCTAAAACCAAGTCTTAACCCTCAAACAACTCTTGGTGTGAAGATCAACCAAATGTCCTCATTTTCCGAAAATGTCCTTACTCTGGTGGTAAAAAAAGTGTGGTCCTCACTTTGGAACAAGAACAAGAACACGCACACACACACACACACAATACACTGGTGGTGGAACTGTCAGCTTCAGGGTGTCAGAGGTGACGTCTCCTCTCGGCTGCAGCTGACGTCCACCTCCTCCTCCCCCGCTTCACCAAGCTCAGCACTGGACCAGTGTTCATACGGTTCAACTGAAATCAGAATAAAAAGTAATGCTGAGATAAAGTGTATTTTTCGAGTATAGGCTAAAACTAATTACCATTTTAATGCTAAATAAGAAGCATATACATAAATTAGAACAACAGACAGAGCGGTTCAGAGTTTATAATAAGAGTTGGATTCACTGAGGAGAGTCAGTCTGTTGTTTCACTGCAGAGTCATGGACACTGAGGCTGAACAAACAAACAGAAGCTGAGTCGAAAATAAGTCCCTATTTACTCTGCAGTGCTTTACATTTACTGTTCTTCATTTTAATATGCAGTTCGTGAATTTCAACTAACTAAAATTGGAGCTTTAATATTCCTCCTGAATGGGCTATGTTAGTGTGTTTTAAAGTGAACCTTAGTCAGCCATAAAGTAGTTTGCATAATCTCCAGCTGGTAACAGTAATGGGGAAGCAATATCAACATGAGCTGAGTAGGATTTTATTACAGCAACATCATAGCGAGGAGACGGGTCTAACCCTTGAACCCGAGACCACTGTCCAATGTGTATGTATTATGGGCTTTGCATGTCATTCTGAAAGCTTTGCTGGTATTAGAGGTCTCTTGTTTCTGTAATGTTGTTTAAAGTCTCAGACTCACAGGTCGGTTTATCTAAAGACATTATAGCACCATCATCATAGCAGGTTAAACTAATACCAATAACATCCATTCAGCTCATCAGCCTGTGGTACAAGTATTTACATTAAATCAAATGATCTCAAACTGATTGTTGCTACAAAACAAAAAGGTGATCAGCAGAATTGGAGATGCATGTGTGTTTCCTACAGTAAACCTGATATGTCTGCACAGCTCATCTCTTTTTGTCTGTGTGTGTTTCAGGTCTTGTCGTATCACGCATCCGCCGCAGATGAAGAATCGCGGGAACTCCAGGTAACCGCGGTAAATTAAAATTTATTCATTCAACAATACACACTTACATGCCCTCCTCAACAATAAGGATTTTCCGATAAATACACAGTGACACACACACACACAGGCAGATGTTGTCCTTCAGGGTCAGAGGCAAGCCCTGAATCAGCTAGAAAGTCCCAGTGTAGCAACTCTATACGGGCGATTTCCTTACAAACACAGAGATGCACTTACAATGGAAATCCCTCGTCAGTGCTGTGATTCCCAACCAAGATACTTGTGCCACTACATGCAGAGATTATCTTTAGCAAAAAAACAAAATAACATAAATAGTTTACACTGAGTCGGCTGAGTCTGTGTGAGAGTGTATGAAAGCTTGGCAGCAAAAAACAAAGTCCAAGTAGGTAAAAGTAATGGATTAAATGGTTAGCAAAAATTTGCAGTGCACTAAGCAGTTAGCTACAGTAATGGGTCACATTGTTAGCTAAAAGAAATAAGTAATATACTAAAATAACAGGTTTCTTGGTTAGCTAAACATAATGAATAATAAGCTAAAATAATGGATCAGTTAGCTAAATGTAATGAATAGCAAGGTAAAAAATAACATGTTTTTACATAAAATTATAAAAGGGTGATACATAGTTAGCTAGAAGCGAATGAAATTGTTAGCTAAAGGTACTAAATAATTAGTACAATTAGTATAATAATTACTTTCTTGCTTAGCTAAACATAATAAATATTAAGCTAAAATAATGGAACCGTTAGCTAAATGCAATGAATAGCAAGCTAAAAATAACACGTTTTTATATAAAATTATAAAAGGGTAATACAAAGTTAACTAGAAGTGAATGAAATCGTTAGCTAAAGGTACTAAATAATTAACTAAAATAATGGATTAAAGGGAATAAACATCAGAAATTCACAAAACATGACAGTTTAGAAAACAACAGACAGTTACACATAATTATGTTTTCTGTTTCTGTTCTTATATTAGCGTTTTGAAACGTTGCACTTAAAAACCTTAACAGCTCCTTTAGTCAGAGATAAATTAGCATTTTGTTGCTGTTACTGGATTAAAACTCAGTTGAAAGAGAAGCAGTCGATGCTACAGTGGCACAATGAAGATAAAATTGCACATATCACATATTTCACTGATGTATGCAAATCCCAAGAGAGACAACAGACAGTGTTGTATGTAGTCTGTAGGTTTAGAGGTGAAATGTTCTTTTGTTTCACTTATAGTGGAAAACAAATTATTTCATCAAGAAAAATTTACAGCAGAATTACTGTAAAAAAGAGAGAGAAAAATCACAGCTGATATAGTCTGTATAATGCAGCAAGGTCTTTGCAGCCATCAGCTCAGTGATGCTGTTGCTGCAGAGAGAAAAGGTTAATAATAATGAAGACATTTGAGGTGTGTCTAGACATCTTTCAACTGAAGCCCTTTGATTTATTCATCATCTAATCATCTCCACAGGATTGTCTATAGACCTCAGACATCTCAGCAGCTTTGTCTCTGTGACTCTGTTAATGCAAACTGATGTCTAAGGTATTAGAAAGTCACTGTATGTTACCGACTAGCTGCAGTGACTTCTAGATAGTGAAGTGCTGGTACCAGATGTTTTACAGAAACTTTGCAGCTTTGGAACAATGCACTTACGATACAGGTTGCTGCAAGAGTATTTACACTGTTGCAAGACAACAAAAATGGATTGAAATTGAAACTGTCCAACAAGAATATTAATGCAACTAGCAAAAACAAAGCCAACACAGAAATCCAAAAAATTGCAAATCCTCAAATGAGGCTGACTCCTAAAGTGAGTCAGTGCCACAGGCTGTTTATAGAAATGGACGAAGCAAGTGTGACATCATCTGTTGGATTGTGGACTCCTGTTTTGAAGCCAAGAGATCAGCATTTGAATGTTGCCCTGTTGGTTGTTTGAAGTGAAGTGACCATATATGCATATGAAGGAAGGAGTGAGGTGGTCGGTCTGATCTGTGAACCTGAGCACACTATAAAATGCGTATGAGACTCAACATCAGTGTTGCTCTTATTGGACCAGACTAACCACACCCTTAAATCTTCCTCTTTTTGCAACCTAATATGTACTTATTTATGATTTTATTTCAGATGGACTATCGCATCACTGACAACAAGAATTAACTTCAGCTAATGACACCAGAATGACTTGTTCATGATTGAAAATTAATGAATTGAAGTCAATTGGAGCCATAGTTTTTCGAAGACAGCCTCCAGTGGCTGGCGGGTGTATTGCACCTTTTAAGCATTGTCACGTTATGTTTGAGCTCCACTTGCTTTGTCCATTTCTATGTATGGCCCAGTGATAACTGAGGGGAATTAGCTCAAATGGTAGAGTGCTTGCTTAGCATGCGAGAGGTAGCCGGATCGATGCCTGCATTCTCCAAAATACTTTCTTTGCCCAGGTGTACCTGTGTGTTTTGACCAGTAACTGAGTTTTATAAAGGTGTTCTTTCTCACTGCTCATGCAAATACAGATTTATTGGTGTATTGCAGTTTTTTGCACATTAGCCTTATTTTTGAGACCTTGCTTTTTGTGTTTTTATATACTCTACAGTCAGCCTGGTGCAAAACTGTTTTGGTCACTGTGACAGGTTTCTCAGAACATGACAACAGCAAAGAGGGGGGATTTTTATAGACCTCTGTTTAAATTGTATTAAGTGTGTAGCCAATCTGAGTGACAGCTGGGTGTCATCCATAGCTTGTATAGAGAAATGGACGAAGCAACCAGATCCCCTAGCTCCAGTCAGATACACCCTCTCACTACTCACTCATCCAAATATGGTCACTTTGGAGGGTGGCAGTGGCTAGGGACTTGGGTTGGGAACCGGAGAGTCGCCAGTTCTGTAGCTCTGCCCAGATGGAAACACTGGACTGTTGACTGTAGCAGGGCAAGTCCACCTTCAGGGCACTGCTGAGGTGCACTTGAGGAAGCCCCCCCCAATTGCGGTGGGAGCAATTGGCAGTGCCCTCACCACGCATGCATGTTACGGGGACTCCTATATAATCATAATCAAGCTTTATTTGTCATTGTCATGCAGTACACAGTACAAACACACACAACGAAATTGCATTTCCACCCTACAAACACAGGGCCCCCTCCAAACATCCACACACATAGGGGACCCATAACATGCATAGAGAAGGCATAGGGTGGGGGCGCCGCTAGTCTCAGCGCACCCGGAGCAGTTGGGGGGGCGGTGCCTTGAGCAAGGCACCCCGGCAGTGCCCTGGAGGTGAACTGGTCCCTCTCCAGCCACCAGTCCAGCCCCGTATTTCTGTCCAGGCTGGGACTTGAACCGGCGACCCTCAGG
>OOFC01044683.1:0-12275 GCA_900323345.1 Pseudochromis fuscus | reverse complement strand
TCGTCCTCCACTGGAGCCAGGAGAGCAGCCTGAGGAGGGGGAGGGGGGCAGTGTTACTGATGAGCAGTGAAAGCAGATCTGGAAATGTGTCTGCAGCTCTAAAACCTGCAGCTCAACAACCTGCAGCTCTGTAAACTGCAGCCCTACAACTGAGCTACATATCCTCAGTACACTGTGGCTTCAAACAAACATCAGTAAAAACAACTGGCCGTGCACAGCAAACCTGGACATAAATGATTTGACTTGTCTCACTCATGGATTCACACAGATTCAGGTGTTTGTGGACTTTCTGTATTTCAGCTGATGATGAGCAGTTCAACATGGAAACACCCAAAGATAACAATGACAATAAGGAGCTGATACTGGGATCAAATTTACAAAACATTTACAAATACATTAAAAAATATAAGGTATAACATGATGTATTAGCTAAATGCTACATGAACTACAGCAACCATTCTCAGAGAGGAAGGATGAATTTGTGGAGACACTGAGAGGAAGAGTTTGGCAATGCAACTGAGAGCATGCTTTGTTTGGATGTAAAAACATGATTAAAAGCACTGTTAGAATTTCTTGGTGGAAATCCAATAATCATGAATCCATGATCCATGTTAAAACCAGGAAGACCTGAGTGTGGAAACTAATAAATGTTTATCCTGAGCAGATGCTGTGTGTAAATCAGGAGCATCGAGAAGGTTGGAAAAACCCAGGAGCTGGAGAGAGGATGTTTCTGGATAAAATCAGACAGAACGAGAATCCTGGATGTAAAACACTGGCTGATACACAAAGTCAGAAACACAGACTCATCAGTTAGAAATCACTTCCTGTGTTCCCCCAACACTGAAGGAGAGTGTGTGTGTGTGTGTGTGTGTGTGTGTGTGTGTGTGTGTATCTCTATAGTTTCACCCAGCTGTGTAAATGTGTGTGTATTACTGAAGCTCTGTTGACCTAAAGTACAAGTAATAAGAAAGTGAGTTTGTATAAGTGTGAACCCACCAGTGCTACTACCCACAGTGATTACACACAAATAACAGCCTCAGTCTCAGTCAACAGCATCTTAATCCAAACACATGAAGTTCAGCTTTTCATTTTCAGTTCTCTGGACTTTCCAAGTTTGTCAAACACCTTCATCTCCACCTGCCCCTCACGTCACATGACTGACTGTCAGGCAGCTGCTGTGAACACAGTCATGTGAGGCCAACCTGAAAACCACAATCTGGTTGTAGTGTGTGTGCTAATGTCCTAATGTCGAGCTGACTGCTGAGCTCAAAGGTAAGTCCTGTTTTAAAGCTGAGACAGAGTCAGAGTCTGACCAGCAGCACCTCTGTTCACCATCAGCTTCTGAACCTCTCATCTCTGCTACTTCTGTTTCAGGAGTAAATGCTTTTTGTTGGACATCAGATTATATTGTCCAGTAAGAAGAAAGCATACCGCTGGAGGAGGACGTGGCTGTCAGTGTGACTGATGCAGCAGGCTGCACAACTGTACCTGACCAGTCCAGAAACAATATGTAATTTACTGGTGACAATGGTTTCTCAGCCAAACAGCCGCTGTAAACACTATGTGACTTTATTGGTCACTTTCACTTGGACATTCACAAGAAACCCAAGACTTTTTGGACACTGCTCTGCTTCCAACTTTCTGGCAGCATGTGGGAAAGGCTTTGTTGTGTTGATGCTACTTGTTTACAGTGTCAGATGGTTTCTGATGAGACCCTGAAACCAACATCACTGAAGGAGTTATTAGCTAACACACATCTTTCATTCGACTGGTGAAAACTGTGATGACCCCTGCTGGTAGTCAGCAGTGTCTGCAGCTTGCTGGCTAATATGTGATTAGTCATTAGAGAGAGAAGCTAATGATTAGTGTTTTCTGGAGGCACCAGACTAATATACAGCTCTGAAAACAAGCTCTCCCCCTCACTCCCCCTCCTCCTCCTCCTCCTCCTCCTGGCGGACCTCCCCTCCAACCGTCTGTATTTTTCCGGGTTCTCCCTTTTGTTTATTTTATGTATAATCAGCGTCCATGCTCTGTACTAACTCTCCAACCACAGTCCACACTCCTGGTTCTACCGACCACCACACCCACTGCTCCAGGAGCACATGTTGACTCAGTTCTGATAAACCATTCACCATTCATGGATCCACTTAGACCAACTCTCAGTCTTTGGGTCTCATGTTACTGGATCTTCTTTGTTATATACATTACATTTTTGCTTGTCATGTTTGGGCAGGTTCCCAACTGCTCAGTTAGGATTGGATCCAAAAATCTTACACACTATCTTCACCGGGGCTGACACCTTTCAGTCGGTTGGTTGGTTGATTGGTTTGTAGATGAGTTCACGTCCAACCAAAATCTCATTGGTTGAAAAATCACAGGTGTCATGTTGACCCATGGCTCAATTAGTGCTCTTATTTTGATCAATATCCCGAAGAAGTGTCCCGAAGATTTCTAAAACACTGACTCCATCAGTCACAGTGCCTACATCACTGTAACACATGAAACACTAACAGCTCCTCCACCACGTAACAATAAAACCAACACAACACACAAACCTCAACACAACATTAACAACATCTAACTGCAACATGTAACATTCCCAGAAGTCACTGCAGCCCAACAATCAGAGCAGCAGGCTCAGCGATCACCACAGTGTTTCCTTCTGTTACATTAATCACCTGCTATAATAGACTCAGAGTTAAAACAGCAACTCTCCCATCCTGGAGGAGCCTGAAGACCCATCTAGAAAGAAGGTTGAGTGTAAACCTGGTGGATCATATTACAACAGTTAGTGTCTGGTGTCTGTGATCGGATGGTTTGTTCGTTTCACTCTTAAATCTTCAGCTGTATATAATAATAATAATAATAATGGTTTGGATTTATATGCCACTTTTCTCTGGAATTCCAGTCTCAAAGCGCTCGTACAGAGACCATTATTCATTTACACCCATTCATACCGGTGGCAGTAAGCTAAGTAGCCACAGCTGCCCTGGGGCAGACTGACGGAGGCGTGGCTGCTAATTTGCGCCTACGGCCCCTCCAACTGCCACCAACCCATTCATCCAACATTCATACAGGGCAAGGTGGGTAAAGTGTCTTGCCCAAGGACACACCGACAATGACTGGGAGGAGCGGGAATCGAACCACCGACCCTTTGGTTGGTAGACGGCCGCTCTACCACTGAGCCACTGCCGTCCCGTATATGAACATATACTGAGAATATTTCAATATATGTGTTTTAATAACAGGCTCATCATGTTGTTTGAAGCCTCTGCTGCAACACATCCACCTGCTACTGCAGCAGCAGCACCAGCCACATGCAACTGAGCAGGATGTGCACCCCAGCTGATCAGCTGATCAGTGTGATCAGTGTGATCAGCTGATCAGCTGATCGATATGCACAGCATTGTGTTCAGGATGGAACAAATGTGTCACATTTTTGTTAGCATTATAAAATGAGACAAAAATAATGATCTAAATGATCATTATTTTGTATGTGATTACAAACAGTTGCTGTGCCATGATGCTGTGTGAATCACATATTATAATATGCAGCAATATACTATTTATCAATCTGCTGTTTCTCTGCGTGTTTGATATGAGTCAAACATGCAGCTCTGTAGACAGTGATCTAGGACCAAGGTCTGAACCATTGTACTGAACCCTGTGTGTAGTGAGTAGCTAAATCTAAAATAGATTTCCTGTACCATTTCTGTACCAAACACACATTTACATGCACAGACACAACACAGAAAACACAAGAACCATGAAGACAGTGAAGGTGGGAGCATGCAGGTCTAACAGGATCTGCTGTAACTACAGAACTAACTGTTCCCCCAGTTAGGACTTTCCCAGAGGAGAGAGGGACAGTGGGTTTGGTTGGATGTGCATCTTGAATGAATACCCAGTATCTACACACACACACCGACCAATCAGGAGTACCAGGACACAGAGTAGCTGAACTGGAGGGACAGGAAATTAAACTGCAGTTTTGTCTATGTGCAACACAGAGGCAACACCACTACAACTAGCACATATATAAGATTTTGTTGTGCAAACCTCCATGTCACCAAAAATACCCTGCTGTCACAGCAGGTCACACCAGAGAGATGTGAGAGGAAAGAAAAATAAAGCACACACAGACAGACTGTTAGATGTGTTAGAGGAGGCCATGCTGTGGAGTGTTGCAGCTGTAGTTAGTGGTGTTGTGGTGGAGTATGTTTAACAACAGTGAAAATAAGCAGCAGTTTATGGACTGGCTACAAGACTGACTGAAGTATGATTATGACTAATACCAGTGGCCAGTGCTTGATAGAAATGGACGAAGCGTGATGTCACCTGCTGGTTTGTGGACTCTCAGTCTGAAGCCACAAGTTTGGTGTTTGGAGCCAGAAGTGACCATATTTGGATATGAAGGGAGGAGTGAGGAGGCGGGTCTAACCTTGAAGCTGAGGACACTGTCCAATGTGAGTGAGACTCGACTTCAGAGCTGCTCTCATTGGAGACCGGGCCTGTCAATCAAACTAACCCCGCCCCTAACTCCTCCCACCAGATCTCTGAGAGGAAGAGTTGACTTTATCTAATGACATCAGAATGACTGGTGGAAACAATGTACTGACTGAATATTTCAGGATTGAAAATGAGGATTTTTGAATTGAAGTCAGTTGAACACAGTTTTTTGGAGGCAGCCTCTAGTGGCTGTTGGTGGTATTACACGTATTTGTACTTCTGCATTGGCTTTACGTTTGAGAGCCAGTTGCTTGGTCCCTTTCTATAACCAGTCTGTAGGTACACAGCTCAGGACTTCACATTATGAGCATGTTGAGTACATGTTTGTAACTCAGTAAATAGTGGAGTCCAAAACACTGAGTTCATATGAAGCTTGTTCACAGATGACACTTTGTGGTGAACATGTCTCTTTGAATGGACATTACTCAGTGACACTAGGTTGTCTCAGAACCAGCAAAACACTGCTGTATTATCAGCTTATACAGTTAGTATAGCAAAATGTTAACATTGTATTTTTACATTCTGCTGACATCAGCAACAGCAGCTTTAACTTAAAGTCACGTTTTACCATCTGCTGAATCTCTCTATCCAGCTCTGATCTGGTGTGTGAGATACTTATTTAGTTTTTTTAGATATTTTCATTGATCTTCCAGTGAGTGGTCTGAGCAGACAGCTTTTAACTCAACAGCTTCATGAGCTCTAACCAGGACCACATAAATCTCTGCAGGTCCATCCCTTCACAGACAGTTTGTAGGATGCACATGGACTTCTGGGAGTGTGTGTGTGTGTGTGTGTGTGTGTGTGTGTGCGTGTGTGTGTGTGTGTGTGACGTTGCTGCAATGTTACTACAAAGCTGTTGGTATGTATAGGTCAGTGTACAGCTGTAGTTGTGAGGAATACTCTGATTACTTATGATTACCTCGTCACTGGTGAAGTCAGCCAACTTAGCATAAGCAGCAGGAAGAAAACACAACACAAAAACACAGTGGGATGGAGGAAATACAAATCAAAGTAAAAACAACAACAAGCACATATTTGTATCAAAGGACCATGAAGGAGTAAGAGCTTCAAAGACAAATTCAGTTCAATAGAAATGTCATCATTTAACAGGTGTTTGGTTGAATCTACCTTTAACTGGGACTTGCACAGTTGTAAAACGATCAGATAAACAATCTGCTGTGTGCTGTCTTGCAGCTGTGGGAGTCCCCAGCAAATAAAACCGATAACCCAACAGAAGAATATCACAACTCAAGTTTACACAATGTTGTCACATCACTGTGAAGAAAAGGTGTTTTAAACACTTCCTGTTTGTGGTGCTGAGTCAGATACTATGACTTGGGAAACTAAGCATCATCCCTCTAATCCAGAGCTAAGGATGGCGGGGGGGTAACTAAACATCAAGCCTTCATCACACACTTGTTGAAAGGAGAAGTCTAACATACACAACATGTAGCAACAAGACATTGTGCAGAAAGCACCTCCATCATCTCTCTGAAACACATCTGAGTGAAGAAGACGCCTCAGGCTCGTGACTCTGAAGTAATAATGTTACATCACATATGCAGGGTGACAGTGGTGACAGTGTTCACTTCTGCCTGGAGTTACTCAGTGTCTCAGAGGGAGACATGTGTCCTGATCCTGTGACTCAGCTCAGGTCTTACTTGTAGGACAGGGAGAAGAAGCATTTGTCAACTGAAGTGATTCCTGTTGTTTGTGATGGTGAGCAGTGCAGAGGAGTACTGAGCTGTCAGGAGGAGCAGGAGGTGGTGCTCAGGCACAGACATCATAAATACACAGTGACAACAAAAATCAAAACCTGTCTAAACTT
Source organism: Pseudochromis fuscus (assembly GCA_900323345.1). Taxonomy (NCBI): domain Eukaryota; kingdom Metazoa; phylum Chordata; class Actinopteri; family Pseudochromidae; genus Pseudochromis; species Pseudochromis fuscus. The sequence goes on along the minus strand of OOFC01044683.1, from coordinate 5,938 downwards.
GTCTCTTCCTGTATTTGAAGATATTTCTGACACAGTTTTCTTACATAACTGTGAGTGATGCCCCTCCAGCTGCCAGTACATCTCACTGTGTGACAGGAGTGAAACCCTTCACTTCATCTGTCGGTGCTGATCGGTGTATGTGGTAAAACTATGTGATAGACAGTGGACAGGTATGGATGGTCTGATGCTACTCCTCCTCTCCTAATACTTACTGGTTGCTAAAATCAATAAAATATTATCTAAATGTCTTAGTGTGCAGCATCACTACAGCTACAACAACTGTTTGAATATATATTCAGTTATTACACGTTGGCTGCAAGACATTTGTAGCAACATGTTTCTCCAGAGACCAGCATGCAAGGCCTGTGCAAGACCTCATCCAGGTGGGCTTAGTCCTACAATTTAAATCTTCATCTCTGCAGTGTCTACAGCTGTCTCCAGAGGACGAGGTGCTACCAAACCAAAGACGACCACCTGTGGCACACAACGTCCTGGGAACCAGAGGAGACAAAGACTGAGGCTGCTTACCTTCTGAGCGTTGATGAACAGTCTGTGGATGATGCTGCCGGCCGGGCCCTGACCAGCTCCCATCACCACCACCTCTGGTTCTTCCAGCAGTGATCTCACAAACCTGGAAACATGCAGCAGATAAACAGCAGCTTTGGAAAAAGAAACATACTCACACACAAAGCAAACACAGGAGGGGAGAAGACTTTACAGAGTTAAGGTGTTAAACAGCACGAGTCAACACATCTGATCACACTGACTTTACATCACACTTCTCTCTTTGTATCAACCCAGTGGTTGATACAAAGAGAGAAGTGTGATGTAAAGTCAGTGTCACGTCACCCACTGATCTGTGGATGGACTCCTGTTTTGAAGTCAGGACATCTGCATGTGAACGTCGCCATCTTGTCTTTTTGGAGCCAGAAGTGACCATATTTGGATATAACAGGAGTGAGGAGGCGGGTCTGACTCTTGAACCCGAGTCACTGTCCAATGTGACTGAGACTCGACTTCAGAGCTGCTCTTTATATCTACTTCATAATGATTTTTTCAGATGGACCACATGACTGATAACAAGCATATTGGAGCCAGAGTTTTTTGGAAGGAGCCTCTAGTGGTCATCAGGTGTACTGCACTTTATTTGCACTTCTGCACCACTGTGGAGCCCCACCTGCTTCAGTCACATTTTGAAACATGATCTCATCAAAACATTTGATGGTTGTTGTGACTGCATTTCAACAAACCTTCAAAGTTCTTGAAAATTTACAGACTGGCTATTGTTCATAACTTCAGGTCATGATGGACTGCTGTTTTTGCATAATATGGATTACTACAGTAGTTGAAAAGCAGTACTTTGTGTACACCAGCACTACAACACAAGTGATGTGTTCAGTGTCAGTGTTGAACTACTACTAAAACAAAATAAAACTGTGTGTAACTCACTTGTCCAGCTCGTCTGTGGCTTCTCCCTTCTCATCATCACCGATGGCAAACTTGGCCTTAAGTGACCGAGCTCTGGTGACAGCCGTCTCCATGGCAATCAGCTGGTTAATGAAATCCTGCACAAAGAGAGAGACCCCACATGCACTCTGTAATGACTTTCATATGAAGTACATTTGAACTGGAACACAGTATTAAATGCAGTACAGTGAGTACAGCTCAGGGTTCAACCAGTGGTCCATCATGTTGTCATGCACATCATCTATTTATCCTAAAAATGACTTGTTGACATGACTCCATGTTTACAAATGTGTTGTCCTGTGTCTTATATCCTCATGTCTGTACCACAGAGCAGCATTTTAATTTCACTCTGTGCAACCACAATGACAATGAAGGTGATTTTGAAAAGCCAATGAACTCCATATACACACAGCCTGCAGGATGTGCTCCTCCTGAATTCTGTGAGTATGATTAAACTCACCAGAGTGTTGTGGAGCATCATCACATGAGGGTCAAGTTAATTTACCAAATTATACAAAACACCAACTTGTTTTTAAAAACAAATCTTTGGAAAGGTGAAACTCAGATCCATCAGTCACAGTGCTGCTTCTGTGGATGTCCATCTACCAACACACACTCCTCTGTCCTCATGTTGCTTTTATATTTGAACTGTTGTGGTGTGAAAAACACACTAAAGTCTACGATGCTTTCAGTTCAGTTTGATGTTGTTAAATACAAATCACCCTGAGACACATCCACAGAAAGACCAGATTCAGAAAAAGCTTCTTCCAAAAGGTGAGCATCTTTTCTGAACACACTGAAGTGAAACACTGAATCCTACATGTTACTGATATTTGTATTTCCATTTCAGTAACATTTGCCTGCTGAACTTTCTGACCTCTATTTTCTTGTAATCCTGGTTGGGGGGGTGCAGCAGCTTGCTGGCTTGAGATGTAGCGAGCTGAATGTTTTTCTTCACTGATGGGATGTCCTCTACTGATTCTGGTAGAGACGGGGACAGAGGACAGAGGAGGACACATCAAAAACAATGACACAGTCTGCAATAGTAGGTAGTAAGGAGTGACTCACCATGTGTTACATCCACCAACTAGATACTGCCCCACACTTCTCCCAGTAGCATGGGTTTCATTTAGTTTTATAGTTAATAAATGACCTTATGTTATACTGACCACAGATTTAAAGTGTGATGACCCTCCCCTGTCTGGTGCCTGTTTTGGTTACTGAGCAGGTGGGCGGGGTCAGAGTGAGCTGCAGTCACAATATCAAATATCATCCAGCTGACACACCAGGGAGCAGCTGTTAAAAGCCCCCTGCTGACCAGTGTCTCTCAGATCAGTCACAACATGTGGTTATATCAGGTGCACAAGCAGAGCATCAAGCATCATGAAGGACCCCGACACAGGACCTGCTCACCCCCCTCCCCCAGGCAGCCTCACAGCAGAGCATCAAGCATCATGAAGGACCCCGACACAGGACCTGTTCACCCCCCTCCACCAGGCAGCCTCACAGCAGAGCATCAAGCATCATGAAGGACCCCGACACAGGACCTGTTCACCCCCCTCCCCCAGGCAGCCTCACAGCAGAGCATCAAGCATCATGAAGGACCCCGACACAGGACCTGTTCACCCCCCTCCCCCAGGCAGCCTCACAGCAGAGCATCAAGCATCATGAAGGACCCCGACACAGGACCTGTTCTTTGAACAGGCTGCTCACTTTTTAACTGTGGTTTATTTCTCACAGGATTTAGGTTATTTATCTCATAATGAGAGGGTCTAGTTTTTCATTAGAAGTTATTTATTCTGTTCGCTGCTGCACCTGAGTGGCAGATGGCCACCCAAGGCTCACTCATGTGCATTATCAGCAAAACGATGATGACTCACCTTCCTCTTTCAACTTCAGAATAGCTGCATGCAGCACACAGGGCAGGAGATGACAGGCTACATCTGCAGGTTTCTGCATGGCCAGGTAGTGCAGAACCTAAAGACAATCACACCCTGTGATTAGCTTCACGTGGTGTCTGTTTAACTGTCACCACTGTCTTTCAGATGAATACGATGTATCCACAGAGGCCCACACATCTTGCTCTGTTGCTGCTCAAACATAAGGACAATAATCACATCCACCCACAGAAAGCATTAACCACATGATATGTGCATTCTGCAGATGCACATGTTTTGTCATTAATGGTGAAATTTATAAATCATATCTGATAATTTGCTGCTTTACAGCACAGACTGAACCTTTCAGGAGGAAAAAGCAGCAGTATGTGGTGCTGTAGTTGTTACTGTAATGAGCTGACTGAGCAGAAACTGTGCTCAGCAGGTTCTTTAACTGGATCATGATGATCTTTTACAGAGGGAACATGTTGAACTCAGTGAGTCTCATTCATCAATATCACATCTGTTCATATCTGTGTTCAGATTCATTCTTCAAACCTCCCAGTTGTTTCTGATCTGCATATGTAAATTCCCTGTAAGTGGCCTGAGCCTGCAGCGCTGCACACACACAGAGGTAACAAAAACTGAGCACAAAGGTCGAGAAGGTTGAAATGAAAATGTAGACACAGTAAAACCCCTGAAGAAAACCTTCAGTGGTTCTGAAGTGAACCAGTGCTGCAGGGAGTGCACGACAAAAGCTGCAACTGTTAGTCTGGTTGATCTGTTTTACAGTCCATGCTCTGTGGTACAACTACTACAAAATACTATAAACAGGGAAAATAGTATTGTAAATTAAAGCATTTTTAATATATGGCAGAAAATGTCTTAATGTGTCTGCTGATGATGAATGAACTTAAGTCAAAACACATACATCTGCAGACTGACTTGTGAAACAGATGCAGCTCATTTCAACATAATACTAAAAGGACCTTTTCTGCCTCCTTGGTGTCATCGAAGAGTCTTCTCTGGCGGCGGGCGGGTGTAACTCGGGCTGTCTCCCAGGCCTCCACCCACATGTTGCCTGGGATCTTCATCCGAGCACTGAGCTCACCCTTCACCACTGTCTTACCCTGGTCGTCCACCTCCTCCTCCACATAATCCCGAGGTGAGTACCAGCGCACAAAGTCCTCCAGGACACAGCCGGGGTTGGCTGCCTGTCAGCAGAGAGGTGAATAATAATATAAACAGTCCACATTACACAATCTTAGAGACATAACTGTGATTCATCTGCTCACTATAAACTGTGGTTCTGTTAAAATCAGATGTGTGAGGATGCTGGATGCTCCTGTCTCACCTTGAAGGACTCCATGTCAGAGAGCAGACACGCGCTCTGCATCCGAGCTCGGAGGTGGGTGCCTTCAGCCGACGTGCCCAGTTTGGCCAACACCTCCGACTGCTCCTCCAACAAATCCTCTGTCATGGGAGCAGGCTCCTTCAAGTCACACATGGTTCAGAGGCTTTAGCAGTCGTCTGTACAGTGTATGCATCATACTTCCTGTGTTACAGAGAGTGCACATTGTTCCAGGCTCTGACACACTAAATGTTTCTGTGCCAAGTGGTGGCAGAGGTAAACTTGTAAAAGAAAATGTTTGTAACTGGAAAGATGTCACCGATTTTATTTTGAAAGACACCACTTCATATACTGAAGGAACCATCAGACCACCTCTGGTTCAGTGTCTTGCTGAAGGACACTTCCACATGTGGACAGATGGAGCTGGGGATCGAAACACCAACCTCACAATCTGTGGACGGCCTGCTCTAGCAGCTGATCCACACTCACCCACGTGGATCCATGTGGCATTAGGCTCAAGTTAAAACTCAACTACTTGTAATTTACATGTGTAATTACTTTGTTACAGTGGCCAGAAGTAAACGGACTCTTATTACAGAGTCTCCTGAAACATGTTTATTGCCACTGATTAAATTGTACAGACTGAATAAAGAAATAACTTGTACTGTAGATGTTATCTTTCCATTTACAAATTATGAAGAGATCATTTTGTTGATACATTTACTTTGAAGAACAGCTTCATACATGTGATTTAATGATGTGAATGAGCCTCTGACCTGTGTGACAGGAACATACAGAAGCTCTGTGGAGTTGAGCAGAGTCATGTTGTTGTAGGGGTGCAGTCGACCCTCTGCTTTGGTCTTACTGCCGTCCTTTCCTCCCTCAGCACGAGGAGCTTCAATCTCCCCCTGGTCACTCAGACACTCGAAGAACTCGTCCTCGCTGTCGCTCCAGGAGTCCCAGGATTTCCCCTGAGACGCCTCTCTTGTTGAGGAGGATGCAGGTGTTGCTGATGTTGAGGACCCGGGTACCATGCTGTGCTCTCTGTCTCTGCTCTCCTCCAGCACCTTGCGAGCTTCATCTCTGGCCCTCTTCCTCTCTATGCAGCAGTTCAGCATCTGTCAGGAACAAAAGGCCTCGTTACACATGAAACATCTGTTTCAATGCTGTTAAAATAATGGCTTGTTGTCAAATCAGCCATGATGTTCTTCCCAACTTTATTCATTTTATACATGAATCAGAC
>OOFC01044657.1:0-10089 GCA_900323345.1 Pseudochromis fuscus | reverse complement strand
GGACTATTGAGTGCTCCTGTCTATACGCCGCTATTGAATTTATCCAACAGTTTCATGTGGTCCACTCTGACCGGGTCTGATGTGACGACGCTAAATGTATCGGCGGCACGGAGCTTGCTAGCTTGTAAAAAGCTAACGAGCTTCGTGCCGCCGATACATGAGAAACACCGGTGTTTAAGCCGCAGGGTTCAAAGTGTCGGAAAAAAGTAGCGGCTTATAGTCCGGAAAATACGGTAATTGAATCAAACATGGATAATCATGCAAAATAAAGACAAGACAACCACCACAACACTTTTTAAAAAATGAATAAAGATGCTTGTTGACATTCTTATTCATTAACTCAGTGAATTTTAACCATAGACTGTTATAGACTAAACAAAGTGAACATGACATCACCTATTAGTTTATTGTTAGTTTGTATTTTGAAGCCAGGAGTTTGGTATTTGATCGTGGCCATGTAGTTGTTTTGCAGCCAGAAGTGACCATATTTGGAGATAAAGGGAGGAGTGAGGAGGCGGGTCTGACCCTTGAACCTGAGGACACTGCCCAATGATCATGAGCCTGGAGTTCAAGTCTAGTGTCATTGGAGACCAGAGCTGTCAATCAAACTAACCACGCCCCTAAATCTTCCTCTTCTCTCAGACTGTTATCTCCTTAATGATGAAATGATTTTCAGATGGACCACATCACTGAGAAGAAGAGTTGGCTTTAGCTCATGACATCAGAATAACTTGTGGATTATTTATTATTAATGGCTTAATGACTTTAATGAATTCAACTGAAGTCAGAGTTTTTTGGAGCCAGCATCTAGTGGCCATTGGGAGTATTGCTCTTTTTTGCACTTCTGCATTGGCCTCATTTTTGAGCTCCTGATGATTCAATCATTTCTATATAGTCTATGATTTTAACCCCCCAGTGGTTGAACTTATGTAACCGATCCAAACAATGTGTGTTTTTTTATTACTACTTGTTGAAGTTCACTATGATGAATGTACTTCAGAGAAATGAAAGACTGTATGACTCTGTATGACCGACAGCTGCAGTGTTTACCAGACAAACCCAGCGCTGCCTCCCTGTGCAGCATCACTGACACCTGGACACTGACAGGCTGATTAGACGCAGCCATTTGTCCTCACATGAGTAGCACTTGTACTGTGTGTTGTACACATTAGTGTTATTGGCATTATGTGTGTTTTTAAATATTAGTGAAACAATTTCTACATTATTCTGATTATCTACATAAACACACATCCTCTACCTGTTACCACCAGAGAGTAGAGAATGGACAAAGATAACGTGTTGGTTTGTGGACTCACATTTTGAAGCCAGGAGTTTGGTATTTGAACGTGGCTATGTTGGTTGTTTGTAGCCAGAAGTGACCATATTTGGAAATGAAGGGAGGAGTTAGGAGGCGGGTCTGACCCTTGAACCTGAGGACACTGGCTAGTGTGTATGAGACTGGAGTTCAGGGCTGGACTCATTGGAGATCAGTATTTCACGATTGAAAATGCAAGTTTTTTGGAGCAAGCTTCTAGTGGCCATTGGTGGTATTGCAGTTTTTTGCACCTTAGCATTGGCCTTATTACTTCGTCCCTTTCTATATACAGTCTATGGATATCACTGAAGGCTGGACTCATTAGAAATCAGTATTTCATGATTGAAAATGACAAGTTTTTTGGAGCAAGCCTCTAGTGGCCGTTGGTGGTATTGCAGTTTTTTTGCACTTCAGCATTGGCCTTATTGGTTCATCCCTTTCTATATACAGTCTATGGATATCACTGAAGTCTTTACTCTGTCCACTCAGTGTTTGGTTTAAACTGTTGGTGAGTCATTATTCAAAGGAATTATTGCATTCAAGCAAACAGATGTAAAACAGCAGCAAACTGAAGCGTTCAGCTCCTTTTATAGAAGACATTCTTTATGCCTTTGTCATACGAAAATTAACTCCAGCCGTCACGCTGCACACGGACTCTGACGTTCTGCTTCAAATTGTGTGTGATGCAGTGTTTATTTTCAAGTGTCGGCTATTTTTAGAGTAAATGTCTGCACTTCACATCTCAAATTCTGCATCACTTGTAGCCCGAGAGGTCAACAATGGTCGCCTCGTGGGATCAGAAAACGCTGGAACAAGAAACACAATCTGTCATCTTCTGTTCAGACCAGACAAAAACACACGGCTTCACATCCAAACATGAATTCCTCTGTGAAATCTGTCCAATTTTTCTTGTAAACTGATGATTTTCTTGCACACATCAGTAAATTCAGTCCAGTGCATTTAAGATGTTAAGGTTGTGGTGACAGGTACACATTCTGCATTTAACATTAGCCTCCAATAACATCACACATCAAACCAACAGGGTTTCCCTCTGTTTGGTTCTCACGGGGCAATTTGGAAAAATAAAACCATCGATGCTTTCTCATGGTGCTTTAGGCTTGTTGCCATCACCTCCATCATGCTTGTGCTTAATGACTCCCACTAGACATTTAAAAGAAACAAATTGTGTAACTCTTAAAATCACTTTTAATGTGATTGAAGGAACTGAACTTCTGGCTTTCTGGTTTCCAGACAGACTCCTTTAATTTGGTGTTGTCTGACCTTGTGCCCCTGTGAGGACAATCAATCGTCATGGATCAGATATTTGTAATAACATGAGCGGTGTCTCCTCGTGACAACACTGATTCCAGCCCTTGATACAAAATGACAGGAAATGTCACAACACAATAGACCTGATGTTTCTCCTGCTGGATTGATGATCAGTGTGTTATTACTGGACGGCTACCAAGTCAAAAAAGGTCAGGTTGTGTTCAATCCATTATGCAGAGTTGTAGTTTACTGAGACTTTCTTGTGTATGTGATTGTGTGACTTGTGTGTATTAATGTCTAACAGCACCCAGACATCTGTCATGCAGCTGTTTGTTCTCCATCCTCAGTCAGTGCGCTGCTATTAAACTGTAGCCACTTCATAATTATATTTCAAGCTCCGTGTAAATTGAATCTGTCGCTTCAGGTTTTGTTTGGTTTAAGTTTGGTCACTGCAGAGAAAAATGTGTGTTTTTAAAATCCCGATAAATCCAGTGATAAATCCAGATCTTTCCTGGTTATAATAATTTTTATATAGAATGTGTTTGCTCAGCTTGGTTTGCTGACTTTTTAAATTTCACAAGTAATTCAATTGATTACGTACTGTAAACTTAAATGTCCCAAAAAATTCTATTAACTTAAATACTTTGAATTTTGAAGTTTGTCTTCCTTTTAGAGTTTTAAATTGCTGATTAATTTCTTTTTTAATTTCTATTCAATTAAACTGATTTTTAATATCATTATTTTCAGTTCCTCTAACATATCAGGTTTACAGTCTGTGTATATGTCTGTGGTTATTGTACGGAATACGACTAGAGCTGATAGTGCAGTTCAAAGTATTGATTTGTTATTGATTAAATAATCCTGCTGCAGGTTGTGAGTGTGGGACACCTGCAGGGGAACAGTGAGCTGGGATGAGTCAAATTTATTTTTGTGTGACGTTTTTAAAACTTAGTCCATCCTTGTCAAATGTCCTCCTTTATATTTAACTAGATGTTGCTTAACAACACACAGGATGCAATGTTGGGGGTGGTGCGATGATGCAGGAAGGGTCTCGGTCTGTCTTTTTACCCAGGTTGTACCCTACTTAAAAAATATAGGACTTTTTTTTTTTATTTCATGAACCAAACCTGCAACACTTTGATTATTGTTTCTTTTCAAGCAGCTAAACCAACAAGTAAAACAAGTGTCCTGTCTCACAGTCAGACACCTGCTAGTTGTAGCTACACTGGTACTAAATAAAAATGTGGACATTCAGACAGACTTTAAAACACATCCTCTGGTCACACAATATATACAGAAGTGTACACAACAGTGCCAACGCCTGTGACTCAGTAACAGCTGCAAATCAGCATCAGCACTCACACAGTGAGGATCTCAGAGTTAATTAGCTACACATCAGTTAGGTAGCTCAGCTTTAAACAACTCTGAGGCTCGGGTGAGCTCACGCCTCAGGAATCTCCTCTCTTTCATCTGTCTCCCTCTCAAACAGAAACAGTCAAACACAACGTCTCGCTGTGCCAGGGACGTCAACAACGTGCCAGAGACACAGAGAGAGACGAGCCTTCCTCCACATTCCTCTCAGGAAGTGCTGTAAAGCTGATAACGAGGCAACGGGAAGAGGGAGCCTTGTACAGTTGTTGTGTATTTGTATGTGTGTGCACATTAGCCACAAAATCTGGGATAAGCAACACAAGAGGCCGAGCTCAGGGTAATTAATAACAACCGGGAAGTGAGGGAATTGTTTTCTTTGTGCAGCTGAACATGAAATTAGAGGCGTTATCTCGGCCTCTCAGGGCCCCGGTCGCCATGTATGACATGATGCAATGGCATTTTTGAATGGATTCCTCCAGGGGAACTCAAAGGTCAGAGGTCAGTGGTGGACCAGCTGGTAGAGGTCCTGATGAGGGACACATGAGGAAGGGTTGCTAAAACAGTTGGTTACTCAAAAGTTCAAGATGCGGTTGCAGAGAGATGGGGATAATCCTGGACAGTTTGATCACCATGATAATTGTATTGAAGGCGGAGCTAAAATCCAAAAACAATAATAATAATTCCTTAAATTTCATATATTTGTCTTTAAAATAAATTGTAGTTTCCTACCGTCATGTCCATATAATGTATGCAAAAGATGAAAACTAGCATGTTGAAGCTGGGAGTTTAGCATTTGGCTTTGAACCAGAAGTGACCATATTTGGATGAGTGGGAGGGGCTTGGGAGGAACAAGGGGGCGGATCAATCAAAGCAGTCACACTTTTGAGGCCTAATATCTAATTACCGTATTTTCCGGACTATAAGCCGCTACTTTTTTCCGACGCTTTGAATTTAAACACCGGTGTTTCTCATGTATCGGCGGCACGAAGCTCGTTGGCTTTTTACAAGCTAGCAAGCTCCGTGCCGCCGATACATTTAGCCTCGTCACATCAGACCCGGTCAGAGTGGACCACATGAAACTGTTTGAATAAATTCAATAGCAGCTTATAGACAGGTGCGCTCAATAGTCTGGAAAATATGGTACTTTTATTCATGACTTATAGTTTAATGCAACTTCTCTTATGACAAAGTTAAAGTGTTATTTTTCCTGAAGGCACAATACTGTACAAGTTGTGCAATGATGTGGGTGATCAGGTCAGATATCCCTCCACACTGTGCTGAGGCTGTGGGTGATGTGGGGTCAGGTGGTCTCTGACAGACAGTAGTGATCCTCCATGTTTGTCTCTGTGCAGTCTATCAGCTTTTGCTTCTTCATTGTTGATCCGTCTCCACAGTTTTTTTGTTTTTATTTCACAGCTTATTGCTCTGCTTTTCACCCTCTGTCACTTCTCCATTTCTGTCTCTCCGTCACCTTTTCACACTGTTTATCACTCTCTTTTTTACTTAGACGTACACACCCATTCTTTAATTATCCTCCTCCTCCTCCTCCACTTAGCTGCTAACATCTAGCTGCACAGAAGTGTCTATATAAAGCTTCCCTCACCCCTCGCCCATCCCTCCCTCACCCCTCCACCCCGCCTTCCCACAACCCTTTCTGCCTCTCAGCCCAACTGACCGACGCAGAGTTTCCTGGCCTCGGTTCAGGAAATTGCCGCTCCAAAGAAGGAGGAGGAGGAGGAGGAGGAGGAGGAGGATGGAAACTTAGAGACGGCTGCTTTGCCTTGGATACAATAATAAAACACACACAAACACGCACACATTGAGAAAGTGAAAGAGAGAGGATGCACACACTGGCTGCCTTTGTAATCAGGCAAACACCCGGGATGTCTCTGTTATCAGGACATACTGTGGGAACATTTAGACACTCAAGTGAACAAGGGAAGGAAGGGCAGCGTTTCAGACGGCCTCCTGATAATTACTCTCCTCTCTAACACTAGCTTCACTCCACGACTTCCAGACCAGGTTTCTGCAACATTTCTGGCTTCAAGTTATTACATTGTGTCCAACACAAGTCTCATTGTGTAAATGGTAAAACTGACAAACAGTCTAGTGTTTAGCGTTTTGCAGGTTTTATGGAAATTACCGTATTTTCCGCACTATAAGCTAAAAGCCTTGAATTTTCTCAAAAACCGACAGTGCGCCTTATAATCGGATGCGCCTTATGTGTGGATCAATATTGGTTAATTATGGCTGCCATAGTCAGGGGGCGTCGCCGAAGTAACAGCGGTAAAAACGGTAAAGGGCAATTCCAGTCCCACACTACCTGTGTGTATAAAGACCCCAAAAATGGCATATCTGACTTATCTGACTGTTTTGTTGACATCCCCTTTAGTGCAGCTTCATCTAGATGGATGATAACACAACCCCAGACACTACAGTAGTTTCTATTCTATGCTCCTTATAATGCGGTGCACCCTATATATGAAAACAGTTTTAAAATAGGACATTCATTGAAGGTGCACCTTATAATCTGATGCTCCTTATAGTGCGGAAAATACGGTAACTTGTCTTTTCTATCACATAAAAAAGTATAAAGAGGGCATCAGTGTCTTCATCACCTGCCTGTTTTGCCACTCTCTGTCTGTTTCTTTTTAAAAACAGTCTCTCTGTCTCATCATCCACTTCCCTTTTCTTCCTCCTGCCCTGGCAGTGAAAGAAGAATTGCGTCTTTCCTCTCCGGTTCTCCTCGGTTCTGGTGACTCAGTCTTGCCTTTGAATAACAGAGTTCCCTTCATCCTCTCAGCACGACCATCCAGCGCGGGGTTTCTTCAGCTGTGCGTGCACACGCTAACATCGAACTTTCTCAAAGCCAACAACTGTTTGAGCAATAAATTTATATCTGAAAGTTGTAAATATTTCAGGAGAAGTTATTTTTGGTGAGAAGTTTGATCTTTGGAAGAGTTTCAACTCAAAAACTTGTCAGTTTTTGGAACAAGAAAAACACATTGTACAGATATTATCAAATTTAGGAACAAATGTCACATGAGGTTGAGACAAAGGGTTCATTTCACTGTGAGCACTGTGGGCTGTGGCGGCGCTGCTTAATGGGAGTGCCCTTCATCCAGGAATCCAGCAGCGTCCACCTTCAGCTCCTGCTTCTCATCCCTCATCTCTCGGATGCCAAGTGGGAATCCTCAGCCCCATGCCGTGCACACCGGGTCCACGCTCGGCTTCGTAACAACACAGGCGTCGACACAAGGACATGAGTCCACACACACATTCCCAACACACACAGCCAACACATGTGTGCTCACAAAAACTTTGCCGGCCCCCTCAGAAAGAAACAGTATTACTCAATATGCAAACCCAGACACACACACACACACACACACAGCTCACGTACACACACTGACACAGCCAGTGAAACCACGGTGCAGCGAGCCAGAATACTCTGCAGATGACGTACGTCCTGCTCTGCCACAAATACCCCCTCCAAGCTCCTGCTCTGTCAACACTGGTGTCTCCCTTTTACCTCTAGTTGTAACTTGTTGGCAGCAGGTTGCTATGACAACACGGGGTTGCCATGGCAAGCAGGTTACATAACCTCACTCCTCCCCAACATGGTCCTGCGGCTTTGGACGGAGGCAGGATGGGTTTGGATACGGTGCCGGGCTCTGGGACAACGTGGCCGCCAGTGAGACATCAGAGGGGAAAAAGTTCCACACAGAGAAACGTAAATGACAAGCTCACTGCTGTTTTATACTTTACTGCTCCACTCAAAGAGGCCCGAGTGGTATTTTTAACAGAGTGTGATTCCAAAATGAAAAATATGTTTGTGGGAAAAAGGTTTCAAACCAAAGAGAGATGAGAAGTGAAGCAGCAGTCGGCACTTTGTGGTGGTTCTTAAGTGGAGTTTCGAGGATCTCTACAAGAGTCATGCTCAACTTAGTAATAATAAAAAAAAAAAGGTCTCGCAGAGAAAGCTTTAATCTGAAAAGCTCTGAATTTACAATGAGTTATTATTCAGGAAAACACCCACTGAGAATCAGAAGCTGGAGGCTGCAGCAGTCAGGGATCTGAGAGGTGCATCTCTAATAATCATCATGAGGATTTTAAATTTAAACTAAACCAATGGGAGCTCCTTAAAATCCCACAAGGCAGTTCAAAACCCCAGAATTACCGTATTTTCCGGACTATAAGCCGCTACTTTTTTCCAACACTTTGAACTTAAACACCGGTGTTTCTCATGCATTGGCGGCACGAATCTCGCCAGTTTTTAACAAGCTAGCAAGCTCCGTGCCGCCGATACGTTTAGCGTCGTCACATCAGACCTGGTCAGAGTGGAGAGTCTGTTCGAATAAATTCAATAGCGGCTTATAGACAAGTGCGCTCAATAGTCTGGAAAATACAGTAGTTTTGAGTCATTTCGTGTCAAATGAACCAAGAATTTTGTGACAACTTTTTTCTCAATGACCTGAGAATGAAACTTGATGAGACTAGATGCTAGATGAGCACATAGGGCTTGAAATAAGGTTCAAAATGACACCAGAACCAGCTCTCTAGGTGCTATACTTTTAGAGATATGAGTGTTTTAATTCGCGAGATTTGGCTAATTAGCTTAAAGCTCATTAGTGTGTATCTCGCTAATTAAGTACAAAAATGTTTCCACTTCTGGTCATTACTCATGGGTCTCAATCATTCCCCAAAATTTGAAAAAAAATTGGCGAGGTCAAGGGAAATTCTTGGTTAATTTGACACGGAATGACCCTTTACAACCAGTACAACCTGAAAACTACAAACTTAATCAAAGCAGACCTCAGTCAGTCTTGTGTTCAGTGACGTTCAGGCAAAGCTCATAAACCTGCAGTAAATAACTTGCATGTCTCTCCTGTGCAGTGAGAGTAATCACACTACTTCCAACAGTTGCCTACAACCCTCTGTCAAACCAATCAGTGCTTGCTGACATAAAACACATTGCTGGTCTCGCACACTAGCTTTCAGTCATCAGTCAGTTGGTCAAAAACAGGTCCAACTGCAACATGCCTGAAAATACCTGCTCATCTACTCCAGACCACAGGGGTTTGCAGGTTGTAACCGTCACAGGACAAACTGACAGCCCCTGTCAACATCTGCACTGAACGTTAAATCGTGAGCGTACATTAAAAATTTAATGCATCATGAAACAAACAGGAAGACGTCACATCGTGGTTTGTGTGTGGGAAATAAAAATGTTGGTGTTTCCTCTATAAAGTGAGTTACTGCAACAGAAAGATGCTCTGCCCTCAGAGCACAAAGTCAGATGCAGCCATAGACTCTTTATAGAAACAACAAAGCTAATGTGTCTGCACCACATTTTGAAGACGGGAGTTTAGTGTTTAACCATGTTTTTGGAACAGGAAGTGACCATATTTGGGTATGAAGGGAGGAGTCAGGAAGAGGGTTGGACCATTGAATCCAAGGTCAAGGCCCAACGTGTATGAGACGAGTTCAGGTCTGGTCTCATTGGATAGTAGACCTGTCAACCACACTAACCCAGTGGTGGATAAAGTACTCAACTTCAGCACTTGAGTCAAAGTACTATAGTCAAAGTACTAAACTACAAAGAAAAGTTACTTGGTCAAAATGTTACTCAAGTTAAAGTACTAAAGTACTTACTTTTAAAAATACTTAAGTATTCAAAAGTACATGCATTTAAAAATATTTAAATATTTAAAAGTACAAAGTAAAAGTACATTTTCTAATATCAGTACATTGCTGTATTGTTCTCAGTGCCTGAGTCAATCCCCGACTAATGTCTGCTTCCTGTTAATGTGGTATTTTAATCTGAAAGGGCTTCGATGAAAAGAAAACTCCTTCCTGCAGAGTGTGTATAATACTTTGTTGGTGACTGTTCGGTCTTGCTGTTTTGTTTTCAAATTTCCCATCGAGAGGCTAACATGCTAACATGCTGTTTAGCGTTTTTAAAAAAATGTAAAATGACAAAACCGTGCTGTTTCCTGTCTTCCCTCTTTATTGTTCCTGCCCATTTGCGTGACAGTAACTCTACCTGGACAAACTGCCTGAAACACATTGCAGCATAGACTGTATATAAAGTAAGTAACACACACTTCCTGGGAATGTAGTGGAGTCCAAAG
>OOFC01044649.1:0-15320 GCA_900323345.1 Pseudochromis fuscus | reverse complement strand
AAATAAAGTCAATACACAAGAAAATTCTAGCTCTGGTTCTTCCCAAATCTACTGACACAAAATATACTCAGAGACCAAAAGTCTTTTCAGAGTTTTACTTGCGCAAGGGGAGTGTGAATTACAACATGCTCCAAAGATGAAGTTTCATCCTGGGCTTTTTATACAGTACAGAAATTATACAATCAAAGGGGTGGTTACATTTGATACATCGTATCACATGGATGATTAATCCCTCCTCGGGTTCATAGACGTCATTCGGTTACCATAGAGAAGACAGGAGAAAGTGACATGAATCTTAAAATAATCAAGCTGAGTCTGAAGAACATGTCTGATAAAAATGCTGAGCGTAGGAAATTTTATCTGCAGCTTGGACGCTACACAGTTCTGTCTTCATGATTATTCTTAGGAAATAGAGGAATAGAAAGTAAGGTCACACTCTAGCAAGAACACTTTAAACTTTCAGTCAGGTCACATGTTGCAACTTGTATCAGAGAGAAAACTTCACTCTGAGAGATTAAAACCCTTTCTAACCTGAAACTTTCCTAAAGTATTATAACAAAGCCGTTAAATGTATGTACATCTCAACACTCCCACAGTCTAAAGATATGCATGTTACGTGAATTGATCATGTTCTCCCTGTACATGCGTGGATCTTCTCCGGGTGCTCCAGTTTGCTCCCACAGTCTAAAGATATGCTTGTTACGTGAATTGATCATGTTCTCCCTGTACATGTGTAAAGGGACTGACAACGCCACCTAGTTTTGGTGAGGCTAGGAACTCATACAATAATAAAAACAAAGGTGATAAAAAGGTCCTAACACAAGGCGAGCAGTGTAAAATAGCCCCCAAAGACCGTTAAAATCAAATACATATAATTTGTTAAACAAACCTAAAAACACAATAAAACAATTGGGCCCAAAAACTAAAAGAAATGACACCAAAGATCAATAAAAAAAAAAAAATTAAAAACGCAACTTGAAGTCCACTAAAATAATCGGGGAGGAGAGGGCTTGGTCAGCTGTACACAGTTGAGGTTGTTCCTGATGACAATCGTCTACTTCATGTCCGCGAGGCGGTGCGTAGTTGAGGGCATCTATTATGGCGATCGTCTACTTCGTGCCCACGAGGCGGTGCGACCCATCTGCCCCTCCCTCCGGCGAAACCGCTGCAGGAGCGAGAGCTCAAGGCAGTAAACAGTTCTAATGCAATCCGTCACAGCTAACAGCAGCCTAGCAATCTGCCAGAGTACTAGAGAGCGGTACTTACACGCATGGGCAGAGAAACTCTGCCCGCCTGCCGTGATGAGCTTCGTACTCTGGCTTCACTCTGGGTCCGGTGATCTTGTGCTGCTCCCGCTGCCGCTTCATTTGCCTCGTGCCTTCCTCCTTGCTGGGTCAGCTGTTCCTCCTCTGCCTCACCTGTGTCCCTTACCCCATAAAATACTCAGCCGTTATTGGCTCTTGCCACCAGTCTCTCCGCTCATTGGATAAAATCCGACTGCCACAGGTGTAGGTGATTGGGTTAAAACAGGAAGTAAAATACACACTACACAGAAACACTTCAAATTAAAAGCACACATAACAAATAAAAACACAACCAAAGTGCACCGTGTATTGTCCAACCTGTGACATGTGGCATTCTTGTAAAATCAACATCAGTAAATTGGCGGCAGTGTTCACAAAGGAAGGAGCCTCCAACTTATTATCAAAATGCCATTTATTACTTATTTAAATTCTGTCACATCTATCAGATTCTTCACATTATTTTATAAGATATGTTTCATTTGGTGCCAGCCAGCTGGGATAGGTTCCAGCAGACCCCTGCAATCCAACTGGATAAGCAGGTATAGAAGATAACTGAATTTTTATTTGGGGCTTTAGAGAAATTTATCACAACTGAAAAATGTGAGAGTTTAGTAGCTCCTGAGTGACAAACAGCATGTGACACTAGAGCAGCACATGTGTAACTCAGATTCACTTCCAATGAAACACCAAGGCCCTTTTTACAAGTCATTTAACCTAAAATAAACCACTACGCACTAGCTATACTCAAGTTTGCCAAATGTTTCTGTTACTCATCGGATACATGGCAACGAACAATACTGGGAAGCAGATAATGTCCTTCCTCTTTGGTCACGACGTACAATGACCTGGTGGGAAGAGAGAGAGAGAGAGAGAGAGAGAGACAGAACTTCCCTTCAGTGTTTCCACACGGAACTCTGCTCTGGGAACACACACACACACACACACACACACACAGAGTCAGTATGAGACTATATCTAACTGAACATTGCTCAATTCTGAAATGACTCCTCAGGTCAGAAAGAGCAGCTCCCATAAGTATTATCACTGCTAATGTTTCCCTGAATGAAAACGTCGTTCTTCCTCCATACTGTGTGGGAGTGAGTGTTTTACTTTAGTGTAGTGTATCATCTGATGTCCTCAGCTGGCAGTGTTCCAGTTCTCAGTATTTGTGCACACAATGACCAGTAGGCCAGCCAGTGGAAAAGCTAACAGAGAACCCGAGACAGACCAACCAGACTGATCTCTGTTTGTCTACACAATAATACCCTTCCATGCTGTTCCTCCATCTTCTGTCACACTGTTTGCTTTGCTTTTGATTCACCTGGACCAGTCCTTCAAATCCAGAATAAATTATAAAGAACAATTTGAGACATTGTCTTTTGACTGAATCCATTATTTATCACTACTTTCGGGTAATAAGCATGGAGAGGCCATTGTAGAAGATCCCAGCAAGAATCCAGCACTTTTTTCTGTTTCTTTATTTTATCTTTTTGGAAATGAGTACATGTTCACATGACACAAGCTTTACATTTTATGAAAACAATGCTTAAACAAATATTTACATAACAATGTCCTGATTTCCAAGATCAATCATCATCTAGAAAATGATATAAACTAACAAATCATTTACGGTCATGGACTGCATCAGCAGTTATTGTGATAATTGCAATATTGTACAATCTTAATACTGTAACGCCAAATGTATCATATTTGATAGATGATTTTTTTAAGACCTCTACATCATCAGTATAATACTTTGTTGTCCAGAAAAAAACTGATGTATACAATCAGACACAATTCTTCACAATCCTTCAATTGAGGCACTCATAATGGCTGCTGTCAATCAGTGACACTCAAATGTTTTTTTGAAGGATATTTTTGCCAATTTTCAAAATGTTAAGTTAAGAAAAACTTAAGAAAAACTTAAGAAACTTACAAAAAAATTGTTAGTGGAACTTCAATGTGAATATTTAATGGCTTGATGCAGTGTAAAACTACTCATAGAGGTAAGATAAGATGAAAAGTGGACCAGAGATGTGCAGAGGTCGAGGACCCAACACTAACACAGGACACAACAACAAAGCATTCAGCAAGAGGCAAAGTGAAAAAGGAAAGACTATCAGTGGGAGAAGGAAAAAGCATTTCCCTCCAGATGCTGAATTTGATGAATGTGTTGAGAAAGACTCAGAAGACAGGCATGACTGGACATTAAAAGATTTTGCGACTGACAAAATGCTACAGGAAATGGCAGAACAAACAAACATGTACAGTGCAGAAAAAAGAGAAGTGAGTGAACAGAAGTGCTGAAGAAAACACGCAAATTTTGGGTATGTACATTCACATGGAATTAGTACAGATGCCAAATTATACAAGTCTGTTGTGAGATGGAGACAAAGCCCTCTGCATTTTGTGATGTAATGTCTTGAGATTAATTTCTGAAATTGCTTATACTAATTCACTTTCAGGACAACCTCAGTGTGTCTGATGATGCCAAGAAAGACTAACTTTAGAAACACAAGCCATGGTCCCACCAGGTACTGTGCAAATCTTTTCTTTACATATCTCCTGAGTGTCATGCTATTGACAAAATCATGGTACCTTTCAGTAGAAAATCAAATCTGCACATCTACTGCCGGCAAAACCTTGTATGTGGGGGATCAAGATGTGGGGTTGTGCTGGACGCAGTGGTTTTCTTTATGACTTTGACATTTGCCAAGAGGCAGAAAATCCAGACCAAGTGAAATCGGATGTTATTGCTGTTGCTACTGGAGACGTTGTCCTGAAAATGACCTCAACTCTTCCAGCAAGAAAAAAAAAATCACAAGTTTTTTGTAGACAATTACTTTACATCTGGTCCATTGGTGGAGCACTTGAAAGAAAGAGGAATCTACTACATAGGGACAGTCCAAATAAACAGGGTAAAAGACTGCAACACGATTGATGAGAAAGATTTGAAGAAAAAGGGAAGAGGGTCTCTGGAAGGAGAAGAGGCCTCTTTCAGAGTAAATCAGGACAACACCATCATTATGAGATGGTATGACAACAAAGCAAAAAGGGCTAAATCTAAGTGTGACAGGCCACTATCCTCTCCAGACGGCAGAGGAACACTTCCCCCAGCAAAAGACCAGCCTCTAGTGTGCCCCTGATGTGAAAAAGGATGCCACTGATTATTTTTCCAGTATGGGAAACCCAACAAAGCACAGTAGGTTTTGTCATTGCTGCATGATAGCTTCATTTCAGCAGACTCAGAATATAAAACGTTATTATGCAATATGACTTGTAAAAAAAAAAAAAAAGGGTTATAAAATGTGTTTTATATGTTATTGTTTATTTAAAACAACTTCACCAGCCTTTCTGCTTAAGAATGTCAAAATCAAAGAATTTTGTACACTGTCTAATCTTGCTGGATCTTCTTTCTTAAGATCCATCTGTACATTGACTGGAAAACCTTGCCCTGGAGCTGCTTTCTCAGCACCCTGTTTCACACCTTTGTGGTGCAGGAGACATGTTTTTACTAAGTTGAGAAGAATGTGCTGATGGCCCATGGCTCCAAAGCTTCACCATAATAACAGCCACATTCCTTCGGGCTACTGACCAGAGAGGGTGGAATGCAATTAGCACCTATTAGACAGAGGCTGGAGGAGGCCTGTCAGGCCTACTGGCATACCCAGCTGCCAGCTCAGACCTGACTGGGACACAAACACACTCAGCCTGGCAATTCCTGCATGACCAATACTAAGAGTGGATTTTAAGCCGTATGTGCTGTATACTCAAATCTAACATAGATAATTATTTGCATATTAATTTCACTCACTTCACTTGGACTGAAGAACCAGTATAATGTCATGTGTAACAGCATATTAACAGGTCAGTGACAAAAAAAACCCTCCCTGCTATTCTCTTTATTGAAATCTGTCATTTTGGGGGGGGGGTATTTTAGTGGTAGCTACAGAAATAAGTGATGTGTTGGGCATTTAACAAGGATAACTTGTGGAATATCTCCAAGGAGGCAGAGTAATGGAGGCAGCAGGAAGAGTTCCTCAGATAGTCCTTGGGATAGAAGTGGTTAGTAGACCCTCCTCAGTGCTTAAGTCATCTAAGAATGTAGAGTGTAGTGAACAGATATTAATGAATATAGACTATTGTTTCAAAGAAGTAATGAACAGGCTAAAGTCAGAAAAGCAAGCTAGTGCTAAGGCTAGGGAGGAAATAATAATAATACAAATAATCATTCAGATTATTCTGATCTGTGAGAAATGAAATAAAGTTTCCAAATATGTATTTGTTTTGGCATCTGAATTTTCTCACATTGAACAGATCAACAAGCTCTTGAACTTTTTTTTAACCCAGTGCTGATTACGCATGCACTCACAAACACACACGCACACACACCATATAACATGTGAGCAGACCAGACATTACATTGTAATTTGTGTGTGTCATTTGATGGTTTAATTTTTCCCAGATTTATTATCAAGTCACAGTAAAGAGGTCATTTAGGTGTAATTAGAATCATGCTGAGTCTACCCTTTGCAGTTTCCAATCCTGAAAAAAAAAAAATCTAAGAATTAAAAACACAGCCTCAGAAACAATCTGTTTGACTTTATTTTTGACAGCTTTATTGTTGTACCCATATGTTTAGAGGAGTCACAACAGACAGATTAAAAGGCAGGAAATAGAGCATGCAGAAAATGAGATCTACTGAAGTTTTTTTTTACAGTAGATCCACATTCTTGATTCTACAATTTCCATGATTCTGTCAATAGGATCCTTACATTAAACAAGCTGGCAAATTCACAACTAGATGGCATCTCCATTGTCATTTTTTAAGATTGACAAAAGACATTGGTTGGGTCCAAAATAATTCTTGATACACATTTACATGGCCATTCACATTTTTTTTCTCGTATCTGTTAAGCAGTACCATGTTTTTAGGACCTTCTGTTTGTAGTCCTACCCAAGCTTGACAAAGGCCACAGCCAATTACAGGATGGAGAACTCTGCCTCTGCTTCTACTTTTTTTATTAAACATTAATCATTCTTCAGTAAAGTTGAATGTAACCTTACAGAAAGAAGAAACATATACAGGGTGTTTCTAAAGTCACCCATGATTTTGTATTGTTTATTGGAACTTTAATTGAATCATAAAGAGGATGAAATTCATGACCAAGTGCATGTCTACAAGTTCATGACTGACTTGTAGACAATAGCATTAAAACAATCAGATTACTGTAAACAGTGTACAATAAAAGTTAAAGGGGTAAGTAGTATTGCACTGCAAACAAGATGAAATCAAATGTGTGTGTGTGTGTGTGTGTGTGTGTGTGTGTGTGTGTGTGTATCCTAGGAAGTAAGGCAAGCAGGCAGGTACAGGAAACAGAACCTGTTGCGTCTTCATCAAGCTCTCTGACAAACTCCTCCCTGAACATCCTCTGCTTTATCGGGGTCTGGTCTTGGTTTTGCAGGTCTATCTGGATCCTCTTCCTCATCTTTTCCATCTTCTTGGCTAGATACCTACAATTCAAAATTTAGAAGCCATCCACTGGTACAACAATAAATTGACAACCTGACAAAAATAATCCTAAATATTTAAGATGATAATGTTGAAATAGGGAGTATGAAATCTCAAGTATATACCACATGCAGTGTATTTCGAATAAAGTCATTAAGGAGTCGAGCTCCATCGTTGGGACTCACCATCTCACCCACTTCACTGTCTGGAGGTGTTCAGGGAGAGCACCGTCAGCTACAGACTGATCCCACCTCAGTCCAGGACTGAGCACAGTCGGAGGTCCTTCCTATCTCTTTAATATTGCTGAGCAATAAATTATTGTATGCTGTGCATATTTACATATGTATGTTTCTCTGTTGCTCTCGTTTTTCAGTCATTTTTTTTTCTGTACATCTTGCCTTGTATTTTAATGTTGGTTGTCTGTGGGGTTGTCTGTTGTCTTGTGGGGATTGTCAGTGTGTTTTCGCTGTTACTGCTGTCGTAACAAATAATTTCAATAAAGACGATAGATAGATAGATAGAGAGATAGAGAGATAGAGAGATAGATAGATAGAGTTGTATTCACTTTGTTTATTGATTGATATTTTGCAATCATGTCTTGTTTATGATGAAAAAGCTGATGTTGTTCTGTCTAAAAATTGACCTTATAAAAGTTGAGTCATCACCCACTGTGTCATGCGCCCCTTTGCGTAAACACGGAAAAGATTTAATCGTAATCTGTTTGTTACATGAGCTTGTATCTCAGCCAATCGTTGGAGATTTACGGCATGCAGCCCCTGAATTCATTGATTACAGCCAAACTTAACTTGGTTTTACCCAAATGCTGTCTGGAGGGGATGAACTGATAGAGCACTTTGGGCTGCTGTTGGCTGTACTTGCACACCAGTCAACTTGATGGACAGAGGTCCAATCAAAGAGAATACTTGGTGGGTTGAGAAACTGGTGCTCTTTCACATCGGAACCATCATCCCACTTGACCCGGACAAAAATTGGTTTGCACAGAGGATGCCATCACAACAGCCCTGACACCTCTTTTGAAACCAGTTATTGTATGTGAGGATGTTTTTTGTAGACTTCAGCTGTGTGTAAAACACAGTCTTCCCTCACAAACTGGTCAGCAAACTGGAGAGCCTGGGTCTTGGTTCCTCACTGTACTCACAGGTTATTGCTTCCTCACAACAAACAACCACAGCAAGTCAGGACTGAAAACCATACCTCCTCCTTCCTCATGCCTAACACAGAAACCCCACAGGGTTGTATGCTGAGCACCATGCTTTCCTCACACTTTGTCCATGACTGGACCCCCATCCACACCTTCAACTTGATAATAATGGTGGTATACAGACTTTGGGTGCAACATTAAACTGAGTGGGGAAGGTACAACAACTTTACCCTTAACACCTCTAAGACAAAAGAGATAACTTCAGGAAAACCAAAGGAAGAGAGCATCTCCCCCCTCCATGTACACAGAGTTCATTGGAGTCAACATGTAAAAGTGTTTCACTTAGACCTCCAACACCTCTTGCCTGGTTAAGAAAGACTCTTTTTCCACAGAAAGCTGAAACAGGCCACCTCCCACAGCAACTGATGCTCAATTTATACAGGAGCCACCATGTCATTGTCTGGTGTGGCATAGTACATTATTGGTATGGAGCTCCCATAATTAAACAATATATTTGCCACCAGAATGAGCAAGAAAGTCAGCTGCATCCTCAGAGACAACTTACACCCCAGCCACCTCCTGTTTGAACAATTACCATCTAGCAAAAGGTAGGCATTCATCACAGCATTCCCTGGCGAAACACAACAAACCCCAAGAACTCTGAGCACACACATACGACACATCAAAAGACTGTCAAACACACACACACACACACACACACACACACTGTGGTTCTCCAGCTTCAAGGTGGAGGACAAGAAAGACCTACTTTTGCACATCTTTTGTTTCAAAGAAGAGGAAACTTTGACTGCATATTTACGTATGTTTATTTGTCATCACACTGAACAAAACTCTTCAACACAATGAACACAGTAATAATATATAAACCCCACCCCCAAGTTAATCAGTTCATTGATAACTTCTGTGTGAACGGCAGCCGTCTCAAATGGGTGCGCTTGTTTATGCACCGTTAAAGCTGTAACAGACTCCCGACCGATGAGGTTGACTGAGGGCAGCTCATCACAAATCCAGCTCCAGAGGATACAGAAGTTGTACAGGTTGTCTTACAGTAAGTTTAGAAGGTAATATGACAAGGCAGGAATGTCTCTTTCCATCTCTCCCCACATAAACTTCACGGATTCTTCCCATTTTCCAAAAACTTTTGGGCAGTTTATCCTCATGTATTAACGCCACATCTCCAGCTTTTAATTCCTTGAACCCTTTTACCGGAGAACAGCAGTGTGCAAAATGTTGTTCAAGAAGATATTCTTTTTTCCATCTCGTCCAAAAGGTGTTCAGCAACAACTGTTGGTATTTCCACCTTTTTGTTAATAGATGTTCTGTGTCAGGGACCGTAGATGTCTTCCCAGCTGATGAGAGCGCAGTGAGACGCTGTCCAACCAGAAAATGAGAAGGAGTCAGTGGTACAGGTTCTTCGCTGCTGGTGTGGGTAAAGGTAATAGGACATGAATTAACAACTGCTTCCACTTCTGTCAAAACTGTTTCAATTTTTTCATACCTCAGGGCCGCTTTTCCAATCACCATGCGCAGGCAGGTCTTCACAGACCTCACCATTCTCTCCCACATGCAGCCCCACCAAGCAGCCTTTTCCGCAATAAACTTCCAAGTGATTCAGTTCTTGGCAAAGAATTCCTGCAAATCCTTAGAAGACAGGGAATTCCATAATACGTTTAACTCCTTATGAGCTTGTTTGAACGTTTTTGCATTGTCAGAATATATGATTTTGCACAATCCTCTGCGTGACACAAACCATCTGAAAGCCAACAAAAACTTTTAAGTTGTCAAATCAGTCACTAATTCTAAATGAATAGCTCGGGTGACTCCACAGATGAAAAGAGATATGTAGACTTTATTTTGGCATTTAGTGGACGAAGGCCCGGCAAAATCCACTCCTGTCATTTCAAACGGAGGCGCTTCCTCCGTTACCTGTGCACAGGTAAAGGAGCTGAAATCTGTTGAGCAGCTTTGACTCTATATTTACGACAGATCAAACAGGCGTGCACCAACTTCTTTGTCAGCTGTCTTCCTTTAATTAACCAGAAGCATTCTCTCACCTGGTTGAGGGTGTCCTGTAGCCCAGAATGCAAGCACCTGCTGATGACAGTTTTTTACGATCAACTCAGATAATGGTGAATTTGCTGGGAGGATACAGGGATGCTTTTACTCAAATTTTAAGCCAGACATTTGTAATCTACCTCCGAATGTCAACACTCCTTTTTCATTCAAAAAGGCTTGATTTTTGACTGAAAGCTTACTTCTATCCCTTTCTCCAACTGAGCAATTTCCTGAGAGAAACTTTGACTCTGTGTCACATGGATCCAGTACAGCTCTGCATTCAGGATCTCCTCAGCTGTTAAAGCTTCTTTGCGTTTTGGTTGGGTTCTGGTGTTGTGAATGAAACATAGGTCCCAGGCCATTACATGTAACACTTTGTTCAGGTCACTATGGTTTGTAATCTCCAATATTTCTCTTTTGGCTGGACTTTCAGGATTGGTCAAACTGGTAATGTCCACAGCAGTTAGATTTTCTTTTACAGCATACTCATCTTCATGTGGCTTGGCGTCATTGTGACAGTAATGAATTTCTCTCTCTTTGACCCACTCTGGACCTGTCCACCACAAAGAACTTTCTTGCAATTTGGTTACACTCATTTCTCTTGTTGCAACATCTGCAGGATTGTCTTTTCCACTGCAGAAATGCCACTGTGCAGGTTCTGTGAGACTCTGGATTTCTCTGACTCGGTTTTCTACAAAGGGTTTCCATTGTTTTGCGGAACTCTTTATACAGTGTAAGGTTATCATGGAGTCACTCCACAGCTTCACTTGGTGCTAATTGATCGTAAGGTAATAATATACTGACTGAGTCTAGCTCCAATTAGCACACCGAGTAATTCAAGTCTGGGTAACGCAACTTTTTTAAGTGGCGCTACTCTTGTTTTAGCTGTGATAAGGGTTACTGTGCACTCACCATTTTCGGGGATGGTTTTCAGGTAAGCAGCTGAGCAGTATGCACTTTCAATTGCATCACTGAAGACGTGCACTTCTTTTTTCACGAGCTCACGCTGATCTGGGAGGGCAACATGGTAACATCTGGATTTGTTTATTTTTCTGATGTTGGGCAATTCTGAGCACCACTGCTGCCAAAGATGTAACAAATCCTCAGGTAACTCACTGTCCCATTCAAGTCCATGTTCCCACATCTGTTGAAAGAGGCATTTAACTTTGATTGTGAAGGGGGAAAGGAATCCGATAGGATCAAAGATACGCGCTTCAGCTTGCAACACCCCTCTTTTGGTGTTTCTTTTTTTTTCCCCAAAAAATCATCAAACTCCTCAAGTCAAAAACAAAGTCATCTTGTTCAGTTCTCCATGTCAGTCCAAGTACTTTTAACACATCTTTTTTCACTTCAACATTTCCACTCACTGTGTTTTCCATCTTTTCCTCCCACAGTGTTTGAAGGTCCTTATGGTTCGTGCTCTATTTACACAGATTCATCCCTGCATCTTTTAGGATACTTTTGGGTTGCATGGAGAGGTCAGCAGCTGTCTGTACGCTGGGAGCGCTGCAGATTAAATCAACATATAGACATTTATCAAGCATTGATGTCACAGTGGGATATTGTTGCTGATATTTTCTCGAATGATGTCTCATAATCGCTGCCAACAAAAAGCTTTTCTACAGCTTTTCCCTCTGCGTAATTCTTCTCAGACTACTCTCATTATAGAGGAGCACACGCGAGGTGTTTCTAAAACAACTAAATGTACACTTTGTCCCACAACAACTTACTTGTAATCAAGTGAAATTAAGACTGAGTAGCATCAGAAATGGCCAAAGTCTACTCACCTATTTTTGGAAGGTTTAGGGCACGGGGGATGTCTTGCCGCACAAAGCTTTGTTGGCTCCCCCCGTCTAATTAACAGCGAGTGAGCTGCCATTTTACTGGGGTCTCTATCCAAACTGTGGCAGTCTGTAGAAGAACGGTCTCTCATTTAGATTCACTAAAGAAACTAAAATCACTGTATCTATCTATTTTATTCTGTAAATTCATTACACAGGGCTGTGTGATGGCGTCGGTTACATTTCTCACAAGAAATACCTTTTGTTCAGCAATCTTTGGCTACATGTCTTGTTCCAAAACACACAAAACATCTTCCTTGTTTTCTTAATTTTTCTCGCTTTTCAGACAGACATTTCATTGCATTGTTTGGACAGGTAATCTTGTTTCTCACAAAAAAAGCACCTTTGTTTCTCCACTTGAATGGAGGTTTAGACAGCAGATGCAGTCATCATGTTCTGTCTTCTTGTGCACATTTCACATGTACCCATCGGGTCCTTGTCATGGTCCTTACTTGCGTGCTCCTTTGCCCTTTTGGTCATGTTTGCAGTGCATTCTCGGCTGTCCACTTCCTTCTGAAGGAAGTTCATAAGTTCCTCAACCTTCCAGACATCATCCTCTTCAGTCTGTTTGCTAAATTCCAAGGTTATCTATTCAGGTATAAGTTTCATAAGAATTGGACACAGCAGAGTACCATAAGTGTAAGAAACTACTCCCATTGAGGTCAAAGTACAAATCTGAATTTTGCAGTTATCATACAAACATCTGACTGCTTGTCACTGGCATTTTTAACGGGATTAAGATTCAAAGGTTTGGTCATATGTGCATTAATCACCAAACCTTTTCGGCCAAATCTTTTTTGTAGAAGCTGAATGGCGTTATCATAATTGTCTTCAGTTAATGGTAATCCCGCAACAACATTAGCAGCTGTGCCAGTCAAATAAGATCTTAAATAGCTAAATTTGTCTGTTTTTGTCAGGTTGGAATTATTATTCACAGCCGTCTCAAATTGTCCCCAAAAATACTGCCACTGGCTGATATCTCCTGAGTATTTCTCAATCACAAGTTTCGTCAGTTTCACATTATTATGCATGGGGTCAAAGGACATTTCTGGGCCTGCATGTTCTTTTGATCGCTCTTCTTATTTTTGTCTTTCTCAGTGTTATGTGTTCTCTGTACTCTAATGCTCTTGAAACCTCCTCTTCTAATTCGTCCGTCTTTGTTTCTTCCTCCACCTCCGCATCTATTCTTTGCCAAACATTCCTCCTTTTGGATCAGCTGTTCCAACCTCTCCTCTAATGCGTCCACATTAATCTGTGCTTTACCAAGTTCATCATCAATCTTGCTCAGGAGCTTTGTCACAGCGGAGCGGATTGAAGATCTCTTTTTCCTCAGATGGTCGACAGCAGCCATTTTCTTACTTTTCTGTCTTCTATTCTGTTGTGCAAACTAAAAGACTTTTCGTCTATTCTTTTCTTCATTTTCCTGGGTTTCGGCGCCAACTTTTGCACAACATCTTTTGTTTCAATGAAGAGGAAACTTTGACTGCATATTTTCGTGTTTATTTGTCATCACACTGAACAAAAACTCATCAGCACAATGAACAGTAGTATAAACACCACCCCCAAGTTATTCAGTTCATTGATAACTTCTGTGTGAACGGCAGCCGTCTCAAATGGGTGCGCTTGTTTTATGCACTGTTAAAGCTGTAATAGAGCGTGAGGCTGAGGATGAAGAATAATATGAGCGTGATCTCTTGGTTGCATTTGAGATGCTGTCACAAGGCTGAAGTTCATCCTGAGGATCTTGTTCAATGAGAACAGGTACTGGAGGGTCAGCAATAGGTGAATCGTTCCCTTTGTCGACAGGAGCTTGTTCTAAATAATTTTTCTCCTTTGGTGGTTGTTCAGGATCATTTGTCTGAAATGGTAACTTATTTGAGTTTTCATGTAGATTTTTCTGTATCCAGTTTTCCACTTGTTCTTTGAATGCATCACTGTAATCCAGAATGCTAGAAAACAACTCGCTTTGTTTTTTATCTTCATCATCAGGAAGTAGTGGCAGTAATTAATTGTGCAGGTCAGTGGCCCTTTTACACAGAGCATTCAGGTTGTTCAGTTGTAAGGGGGTTTCAGTTGCATTTTCTTTTGATTTCATGTGCGCTTTTATTTGCGGAATAAGCGATTTGATTTTATTAACGGCACTTCTGCGCTCATGCTGGAGCCACTCGATTTTATTTCCCAAAGCTTTGGCTGTCAGTTTAACTTCTCTTTTTTCATTTTCCATGTTTAAACATTCAGCAACAATCCATCAGATTGAATTTGGTGTGGAGCAACACACAATCACAGTTCATCAACAGCGCAACCATCCACTGACATTGGTTCAAAAGTCATCCAAAATATTGCATCAGAAACCATCCATAGACATTGCATCTAAATTCATTGACAGAGTAGATTCAATGCAAACTTTCCAACAAGCAGAAGGCCTTCAGACAACACCAGCTGCCACGTATTTATGCCACAAAGTCCCGACATCACAGTCAAATAAAGCACCGGGAAGTTGTGCCATCCTCAATGCAGCAATGCAACCAGCACAATATCCATTTAGTACATTGTCTTCATTTGACAAATGCATTCTAATCGAAGCGGATTCCTTAATCCACAAACATAAACGGGTTCAGGCCTACCTGTTCCCAGGTGAATGGATAGCGTGATGTGGCACTTAGCTGTGGCTCCTTTGTTCTCCAGCTAGCTGTTGTGATGACTGTTCTTCGGCGCTCGCTTGATGATTTTCATTAAACGCCTTTTTTGTTGACAAAATGAGGCTTCCAAAACCAAACCTTTTAGCTTCTGAGAGCCAAAGGTCAGGTCCTCAGGTTTGCAACTTTGTGATGCACTAGGAGGTGATGACAGATACGCTGAAATGCAGATGCGTTTGGTGTCTTTATTATAAACAACACAGACGTATCGCAGCGCAACAGGGATGGATAAATGTGGTGATGGAAACCAACGAATTAAACAGATCCGGTGATGAATGAATGAGGAAAGAGCATGGACATTTAGGCCCAATCTCAATTCTCCCCCTCAGCCCTTCGCCTTCGCCCTTCCCCTCGGTTTTGCGCGTGCACGAGAGACGAGGGCTGTCCCAATCATCATCAATAGCGAGGGGAAGGGGGAAGGCGAAGGGGGAACATGACCCTTCAAACGGAGCATATTCACAGCGCCCCTTGGAGCAAAGGGGTAGGCGTGGTTTTTAACAAAACAACAAGGAAGCATGGCACCGAAAAAAGCCCCCCACAAATGTAAGCACTCTGCACACAAGAATGTATCCAAAAAATAAAATCTGTTCTGTACTATGATTAGAAATAGCCTACATTTACTGACGATGGCGGCTTTTTCGCTGTCCAACATATAGCTATCGCTAATCGTAACTCTTTACGGCTCCGCACAATTCTTTGCCTTGACGAAGAAAGGCGAACGAATAACGC
>OOFC01044645.1:0-11309 GCA_900323345.1 Pseudochromis fuscus | reverse complement strand
CCAGCTGATCTCTGCTGCAACCACTGACAAGAACACACTGCTTGACCTCATTTTCATTTCACGACCATCCCAATGTCTTGATTCTGGTGTCATGAAAACCTACTACAGTTACCACAATCCTGTCTACTGTGTACTGTCGTTTAACAGGTCATGAAGAGTCAGCTAGGTTTTAAACATAACGGAAAATGCACACAAATTCTGACTAAATTAGTACTTCCAGACTAAGATAAATATACAACAGTTGGTTTAAAAAAAACACCACAGTTTAAATGAACAAATTTAAGTGAAAGATATATTAACAGTGACATTTGTTTTAAAAGGCTAAAGTATCTACATGGGATTTAGAATAAAACAGTATGAACATGATGATAACTGGTTTACTAAGAATTATGTAGAGAATATGACAGAGCACTGATTTACAATAAGTCCAGGTCCAAACAGCAGTGTAAATGATCAGGGGGTCTCCTCTGTGCAGCCAGGTCTCAGCATCCTGCCAGGCTGCTCCAGTCTCACTGAGGCTGTGAGGGAGGGAGGGTGGACCAGAGGACCCCCATATAAAAAAAATAATAATAATCATCTGACTGCTCCTGTTGTTCTTCAGAGAATCACGGTGTTTGCACTGTATTTGTATGTCTCTGTCATAATAACATCTGTGTTGTGGTACATCATTGTGTTTCAGTTCCTCCAACCAGTTCAGATGCAGCTCAGGTAACAGATGTGTTTATATGTGAAAATGTGTGGTAAGGACATTACTGTTGTGTTAGTTTGTGTAATTGTAAATGGTAAATGGAGTACATTTATATAGCGCTTTCATGACCTGAGCTAGGTCCCAAAGCGCTTTACAACGCAACTCATTCACCCATTCACACACACTACAGAGCTACAGAGCTGCCATGCAAGGCACTAGCCACCTTTGGGAGCAACTTAGGGTTCAGTGTCTTGCTCAAGGACACTTAGACATGTGGACAGGAGGAGCCAGGGATCGAACCCACAATCTTACGATTCAAAGGCGACCAACTCTACCAGCTGATCCACAGCTGTACAGAGTAATAAATAAAAACAAAAAGAATAAAAGAATAAAAATACAATAATAGATTAAAATAAATTAAACAACTATACAAATGAAAACAATAGCCCATAAATAAACAGAATAAAAGCAAAAGCCATACATTCAACATCTCACAGGGAGTTAAAAGCCAAAGTAAAAAGATGGGTTTTCAAAATGCTTTGAAGACAGACAGAGAAGAGGCCTGTCTGATATTAAGTGGTAGTCCATTCCATAACTTGGGAGCTGCTACAGAGAAGGCACAGTCCCCTCTGAGCATCCGCTTAGTGTTTGGTACCCTCAGGAGCAGCTGATCAGCTGACCTGAGAGAGCGGGGGGGTGCATAATGCTGCGTTCCATTGTCCTCGGAAATTGCAAATAGAACGCTGGTCCATGTCGGAGTTTCTTACTGGGATGTCAGACGTTTCTGATCAGCCCCGAGTTGGATTTCAACATGGCGGCCGCAAGCGTAAACCGTAAATAAAGCTCATAAAATATGCTGTTTATTCGCAGTTTTGACCATTTATATCACACAACATCATCCATACTAATCCACGTTATATACAGACATTAATCTATAGTGTAATTACTTTGTACAAATGGGATTTTGGAGGGCAATAAAGGCTGTGTTAACAAATGCTAAAAACATTAGCTCCTGAAGCCGGTACAAACCGGTACAAGCTGTTTATATTCAGCCATAACCAGCGTGAGGGTAGTTTCCATGGACACCGCCATTTTTTTTTCCGACTTTGTATCCAGAACGCATTCAACTGGGATGTGATGTCATTCCGAGCTCCGACTTCCAACTTCTGAGACAAATGGAACGCAGCATAAAGCTGCAGCAGTTCAGAGAGGTAGAGCGGGGCGAGGCCATTAAGGGATTTAAAAGCGAATAAAAGAATTTTAAAACTAATCCTAAAATGTATGGGCAACCAGTGAAGTGAGGCTAAAATGGGGGAAATGTGCTCATAATTGCATGTGCCAGTTAAAAGATGAGCCGCAGCATTTTGCACCATCTGAAGACGGGCGATGGAGGAGCCACTAACCCCCACATAAAGTGCATTGCAGTAGTCTAGTCTTGTTGTCAGAAAGGCGTGGATCACGGTCTCAAAGTGCTGCCTGGACAGAAGTGGCTTCATTTTGGCCAGCTGCCTCAACTGGAAGAAACTTCTTTTTACGACTGAGCTGATCTGACAGTCAAGCCTGAGGTCAGGGTCCATCTGAACCCCAAGGTTAGTAATGGTTGGCTTCATGAATTGTGCCAAGGAACCCAAATTAACGAGTGGGGGTCCCGCGGTGCCACCAAAGACCATCACCTCCGTCTTTATTTCATTGAAGTTTAAAAAGTTTAATGCCATCCAGGATTTTATGTCTTCGAGACACTTAACAAGCGGTTCAACAGAAAACCCATTCTTCTTTTTGAGAGGGACATATATTTGGCTGTCATCTACATAACAGTGGAAGTAAACACCATGCTTCCTCAGGATGGAGCCAAGTGGAAGCAGGTAAAGAGAGAAGAGGAGGGGGCCCAAGACTGAGCCCTGTGGGACCCCACAGGAGAGACGGGCAGAGGAGGACACGGAGTCACTGAGGCTGACACAGAAGCTCCGATCAGTATGACCTAAACCACTCCAAAGCTGCGCCCTCGACACCCACCCACTGCTCTAAACGAGAGATTAAAACTTCATGGTCCATTGTGTCAAATGCTGCTGTTAAATCTAAAAGCACAAGAACAACACAGTCACCAGAGTCAGTAGCTAAAAAGATATCATTAAAAACTCTTAAAAGAGCTGATTCTGTGCTGTGCAAGGTTTTAAAACCAGATTGAAGACCTCAAGGATTTTATGTTCTTCCAGAAAAGCCATTAATTATCTGTAAACAATCTTCTCAAGGATTTTTGAAATAAAAGGGAGTTTGGAGATAGGCCTGTAGTTAGCAAAACAGCACTATCCAGTCCCGGTTTTTTAATCAAAGGCTGGACAAACGCATGTTTAAAGTTTTCAGGGACCACACCTGTGGACCAACTACTATTAATAATTGTGAGTACAGAAGACCCTATAGTGGGGAGAACCTCTTTAAAAAGTCAAATCGTGGGTGACTTGGGTTGGGTGACATTAGCGATCTGATGGGGTACTGTCATGGTGGTTTGTTTGCAAACAGAATGAGAATTTCTTCTTCTATGGCAAATTATCCACAGATTTAACCGGTGGGAAGATATGGCGCATGACAGAAAATTTATATGCAGATCAGATTGTGTCTTCTGTTGTCCATTTGCAGACACAATCTATGATCTGAAAGAATTTAATCTAATTGTGAAAATATTGTTCATGTAAACGCAGCTTCTGTCACAGTCTGAGCCACAGACCGTTAAAAGACTGGACACAGTCACTGTGACGTCACTTGTTGGTTTGTGGACTCACATTTTGAAGCCAGGGGTTGGGCATTTGAATGCAGCCTTAATGTTGTTGGAGCCAGAAGTGACATATATTTGGATATGAAAGGAGGAGTGAGGAGGCAGAACCTGAGGATACTGCTCAATGTGTATGAGACTCAAGCTAACCACCAACCAAAATCTTCCTCTTTTTGGAGCCTAATGGTAATTATGATTTATGATTCAATTAAATACATTAAAGTAAATACTGTTGGAGGGGGGGCGGCTCAGAAAATGGGCCCAACTCACCAGCATTCATCCACATTTGGGTTGCCAGAAGAAAATCCAAGGCTCGGGAGGTGAGTAAATCATTGAGAATAAAAGTTTTGTTTGCTAGCGATCAAAGCTAATCTGATTACCACTGCTGGTGAAGGTTCTGAGGATCCATTCCACCTCTGCGGAGACATGGCGATTGGTGAGAGTCTCTCATACCCCTTTTCCACCAAACAAGAACGGGTGCTAGTTCCGGGCTGGTACTAGTCCTGGTGGTTAGTTGGTTCAGATCCCGTTTCTCCTTTGAACCAGTTTGCTTTTCCACTGGCAAGGAGCCAAGTTGGGGCCACGTCAACGCAAAAGGTCAGTATGTTGCTAAGCTAAACTGTTCAGTAGGCAGGCAGACTGAAGCCAGGTGTTCAGGTGGTCTCATGTCCTTTTATGGGCATTGGTGGGGATTTTACAAATGCAAATTAGAAATGATTGACGCAAAGAACTGGGACTCATCATTCTTCTTACACAGATGCAAACACTGCATGAATCAGACGTATTCGCTGAAGAACCTTCTTAAGTAATTCTGAAGTTATGGTGAATATGGTTCATTGTTCTTTGTCAGGCCGACATTTACAAAAACATATATTTGACCTTGATCCTCATTCTTGGAATTCTGTTTCCTGTCTTTTTCTGCTGTTGCTGTTGCACTCATCAGTGGCTTTCAAAAACCAACAGAAGTAGCTTGAGGGAGAGTCTGCTAGGACTCTATGTGAACTTGGTGTGTTCTGCAGGCATACTGTTGTTATAGAAAGTTACAGAAAGGATTGCACACTGCTCCACGTCTGTTTTTCAGACAATGTGACAAGCATTTGATTTGAAGCAGTCTAACCCATTCACAGTGCTGGTAAAGACAGGATACCTTTTGGCATGTACTACAGGCTGTGTTTTCAGATTTAACCTCAGTTGTGTGTTCTCAGGCTGACAAAGGGGTCATGAGAAAATGCTGATGTGATGCACTTTAATGTTTTCTTAGCAGAGATTAAAAAAAAACCCAACTTTTTGTAAACTTTGGTGCAGAGTGGATTGTTGGAAGAATCTCAGTTAACAAGCCCAAGAAACAACAGAATACTGGAAAAAAGCTGAGGAATCTTTGTCCCAGACTCCAGAGAAGTAGTAGAAAAGACATGCAATTAGTACTAAATTGATCTGTGTACACAGAACTCCCTGGTTTTCCTCTTCATCTGGTATAGGAGCAACCTTTCCCCAAGACAGGAGAAATTCAAGCAAATTGCCAGTGTTACCATGGTTATTGCAGGTAATTCAGGGTTATTAATGCCTAAGGTGCCAATCACATTGTGCTATGTCACCCCTTCATTATCCTACTCTAAGTATTTTGTCTCACTGGCTGTTGCTAGTGTTTTTATTGTCTCGATCTTTCACTCATCCCCACTAAATCACTTTCTTTTTTTATCTCTGTATCTGTTTATTCAGTGCATTCTCTAAAGCACTGTGATTTGAGCGATTGAAATTGGAGCTGGGGAAGATGGAGGTACTTCAGTGAAAGCAAATAGAAAATCAAGCTTTTCTGCCTTTTACAGACATTGGGGGAAAACCAGAAGCATTTCTGGGTCCATCTCATTAAACAAATGCAAGTTGATCATCACAGAAACAAAGGAAGCTGCCACCAGCGTGAAATCTAATTGTATGGTCTGCAAACCAGTGTCAAAAATTCTGATTTTTTTAAAGATGAAATTGACAGATACTTTAAGCATCACTATTGGAATATTGCGGATCAAATTATTTCTGTAAAAACAAGCATGAAGTCAAACCAACCAACGCCAGTATTTAGCCTTTGCTGAAGCTGATCAGGGATGTGCAGTCAGGGGAGGTAGATAAAGCAGAGCCTCACCTGTCATAATGAAAAGTACAAAGAATACAATAAAATAAATATGATTTGTCCACCGATCTGCGCTATAAATTTAATTTGTGTTTGATTCCAATACATCTTTTTGTCACGATTCCTTCTAGTGTTGTGATTATGGTTCCTTGTTTGGGTTTTGTTTTCTGTGTTTGGATTTTTCCTTTGGTTCACTGTCCATGTCTCTCCTGTCCTGGTTGTTTTTGTGTCACTTTGTCAGTTCCTGTTTTATTTTGGTAAGTGGTTGTCTTGGTTATGTTCACTTCCTGTCTTTTTTCTCTTCCACCTGTGTGATTGCTGGCCCTGCCCTAATGTTCTTCACCTGTGTCTTGTTAGTTAATCACTGCTCCTCTTCGTATACTCCTCTTCTCTCCTCTGTCTTTGTTGGATCGTCTGTGTTGTTTCCCTGTGGTTGCTCCTGCTTTTCCACTTGTGATATTTCCTTGGCCTGCTCCCTGCACTGGTTTCCCATCCGTCCTCTTGTTCCTCCCCATGTGGTTCCTTTGGGTTCGGTTTGGTTTCCTTTTCTGGATTGTGCTCCGTCTGTCTTTTTTTTCCCTGCTTGTTTTTACAGCGCCCTTTGTTTAGTATTTTTTAAATTAAACTTAGATTTGTTTCACGAGTCTGCCGTTGAGTTTTATTTTTTGTCAGTCCTGACAATTTTTTTGTAAAAAAACTGCAGGTTTTGTACATTTTCTGTTCAAATACTGGGAGAGGCGTGAGGTGAAGCAGTGACAAGCTGAGCTTCACCTCAGGCTGTGCAATCCCTCACAAACTGGGTTGAGGGCTTGCCTGCTGCTATCTCCCTCTTATCATCAAGGGTTTTTTTTGGCTGTAATGTGTGTGTAATGCTGAGACGATGATCGTTGATGATATGAAATGTAACCAGCAGTCAGTGTGCAACCTGCCAATCGAATGGTGAACTTAAGCTACTCTGTTGGGTTCAAATATTTGCAAAAGCTGACTCTGAAACACACTGTGCCTCACCAGTCACAATCCTCACCACACACACACTGTTATGATCACCGATGGTTTTGGTTTTTCTTGTTTTTGTGTCTCTGTTTTTTGGCTAGTTTTAGTTTTGTTGTCTTAGTTTCTGCTTATTTCTGTGTTTCTTTGTTTTCTGGTTTCTGATCGCTGTGTGTGTCTGCCTGTCTTAGTTTTTATGTCACTAGTTTTTCCTGTTTTATTTTGGTATAAGAGCTGTGTTACTTCCTGTCTTTGTCCTCTTCCCTCCTGTGTGATTGGCCTAATATAGTTCACCTGTCTCCTTGCTTCTGTCTTGTCTTTGTCAGGTCCTCTATTTACCTACATGCTTGTCTTCATGTTTGCCGCCTAGTTTTATCATTGTGCTTTACCTGTTCAGCTGCCCTGTCTGCCACATCATCTGGAGGTTGGTGTTTTTTTTTTCTCTCTCTCTTTTTTTTTTTCCCTGTTTATCTGGATTCACTTGAGAGCTTTTGTCGGACACTCATGTTTTGGTTTATCTGGCCAGCCAGTGCAGTGTATTTGGTTCATGTTCACCTGCTTGTTTTGTGTCTGCATCTGGGTTTTGTTTTGTTTTAACACTGAAGCTGATAGTCACTGATGTTCTACCAGTTATGCAAGAGGGTAAACTGTAAATATAACACAATTCAGCAATTCCATAGAAAAAAAGAATATCTGATGTGGTCAACACCAAATTGTCTCATCCTCAAGTATAAGAAAACCTTCTTCTGAGCTGCTTTGTAAACCAGTACATGCTTTAAAAAATATTCAGTCTCAATAGCTGTGTCTAAAGAGGCTCAAGACAATGTCAATTTCAGACCATCTGCAAGCAAGTACACAGCAGGAATGAAATGTTCTCTTGCTGGAGTTAATGTGGCTACATCTGATATTTAAGCAGGACAAACATAGGAGACAACACAAGGTGAACTCAAGGCAAAAGTTCAAAAATCGCGCAAAAGATGTCAAGACAGCACTTACTGTTGTCAAATTGGCAAGTTGAGTGAAGGATAACCCAGCATCCTGATGTGATGCGTTCATTAAAACCAACAATCAGACTCTAAAATGAGGTAATCACAGGAGTTTCAAAAACTGCAGTTCCTCAAATGACCACTTGAGACTGGTGTAAAGTGGGTGAATCCTAATAGACCCCCATGTTAAAATGTCCACCTTCACAGTAGAAGTGAAACATGGTTAACAAATGAAAAGGGTGCTGAAGGGTTTGATATTCATTTTGGAAATCAGATAAATAAAAGGGGTGGTGGTGTGGCATTTAATGTACAAAAACATCTTCAATGTAAGGTAACTGACTGCACAATTATTAATGATGTCATGGAGACTTTGACAATTGAAATTCACTCTGCCAAGAGTATGTTCTTGAGTTGTGTCTAGAACTCCTGGTTCTTGGACAAATTTATAAATACTTTAGATGATGTTCTAGGAAAAATTTGTGGTGAGAAAAATATTTTTGTTTGTGGAGACTTTAATGTTAATTTGTTGAAATGGAACGAGCATAAATTAACAACTGATTTTTGTAACACAATGTTTAGTCTTGGGCTTTGGCCCCTTATTGACAAACCTACTAGGATAACTAGAGAAAGTGATACACTTACTGATAATATTTTTATGAATGCTCATGAAAACTTAACAAGTGGTTTGCTTCTAAGTGATATTAGTGATCACCTTCCTATTTTTGTAACGTGAGATGACTTCAAAGTTAGTAGTTCAGTTGTCCTTAATGAGCCGACTTGTAAATTTGTGAGAATGACACCAGAAAGAAGTGAGGCACTTAAACTGGACCTTGCAAACTACAACTGGGATGAGGTGTATGTTGATGATCTGAATCAAGCGTATGATGCATTTCTGTTTGGCTTTTAGAAGTCTATAACAAACACTGTCCTGTCAGGAAGTATTTGATAACTGAGAATAAATATGTCAGGAAGCCATGGTTGACTAAATGTCTGCAAAGGGCCTGCACAAAGAAAAATGTACTATACAGGAATTATTTACAATTGAGAACCAGGGAAAGTGAAGAAAAATATAAAGAGCATAAAAATAAATTGACTTCTATAATGAGAAATGAGAGAAAGAAATACTACAATAGAATATTAGAAGACAATAACTTTTAACATTTTAAAATAACATTAAAATCTCTTGGAAAGTTATTAAACATATAATTTATAATAGAAATGGTAAATCAGATTTTCCTAGTTATTTTTTTAGATAAATCTGATGTTGCAGTGGACAACTTAAAAATCATTGTTGATCATTTCAATGATTATTTTGTGAATGTTGGCTCTACATTGGCCAACAAAGTCACTGTGACAGATGACTAAAAAAGACATTGATCACTTCATTAATGATGATATTCATTCTGTGTTCCTTGACATAACTGAAACAGCAAAGAAAATAAAACATCATCTGATATATAATCTGTTGACATGAAGATTGTTAAAGAAGTTATTGATTCTACTGTTAGACCTTTGACATATGTATGTAACCAATCATTTGAGTGCAGTGTTTTCCCAAATGGCATGAAATTACCAATATTCAACAGTGGAGAGAAACATTATATGGACAATTACAGACCTGTATCTCTTCTCCCTCAATTTTCAAAACATTAGAAACACTGTTCATCAAACCATTAGATGTGTTCATTAACAAAAAAATTATTGAGTGACCATCAGTATGGATTTAGAAAAACTAACTGACTTCAGATTGTAAAACGCTGCTTTGATGTTGAAAAATTATCTCTTATTATAAAGAAAACTAAATTTATGCTTTTTGGAAATAAAATAAAAATAGATGGGGATATTGAATTAAAAATATGTGATGTTCAAATTGAAAGAGTTTTTCAATGTTTCTTGGGTTTGTTATAGATGGTAAATTTACATGGAGACAACATATTAATTGTATTAGAAGTAAAATATTTCATTAGCAATCTTATACAAATAAGGACACATTAAATTAGAAATGTTTATATATTACTTAGTGTTCACTCATTCTTCCATATATGTCATATTGTGTTGAATTGTGGGATCAAGTTTTAAAACAATCATTAATTCAATCATTTTGTTGCAAAAATGAGCAATTTGTCTCATGAATAAAGCAGCTTTTTATGATCATACCAGCCCTTTGTTTATGAATGTTTTGAAATTCACTGATTTGGTTTATTTTAAAATAATGCAATTAATATATAGAGCAAAAGCAAAGTCACTACTGGATACAGTACAGAGGCAGCAGGAGGCAAAATATCATTTAAAAGATGTTTTTAAGTTGCCAAACACTAAAAAGGGATTAAAAGGAGATGTATTTGTGTTGTTGGGGTTAGTTTTTAGAATAATGATCTAAAACCACAGATGTGTAACTCATTGATATTCTTTAAAAAAAAAAGATTGTTAAGGGTTTTTTTGAGTTATAAATTGAACTACCGTATTTTCCAGACTATTGAGCGCACCTGTCTATAAGCCACAGGTGTCCACGTTGTAACATTTAATATTTACACAGAAAGTTTTTTTTTAACTTTTAATCAAATATATGTGTGGCAAGAGTGGCGAGAGTATTTAGTTGCCTGACAACGCCACCTGGGGAATTTCACCCCAGGAAATAATCACTATCATAAAAAGCTAGTGGCTACACAGGTTCGTACATCACCACGGGGCAAGAGACGTGTCGACAAAACCATTTATTTTAATAGAAAAACAAGTTAAAACAGATTCTGGCTAGCAAACACAATGGACATGGGGCCACTGGGGGAGTGGACAGGGCTGGGTTACCTCGGCGGACCGGGACCAAGGGGGAGGACGACAAACCAAATAATCACCCGTGGCACTGCAAACACACACAACTGAAACGTGAAAAATCCACCACCAGGGATAGGGTCGCCGCTCGGGGCCCACAGCACCTGTCCACAGGGAGAGAGGGAAGGTCAATGGCCAGAAATAATACACACACACACACACACACACACACGCACTCACGCCAAATAATAAACAATAAAGAAAATAACAATAATTCCAATATTCAAATCACAATAATCAAACTATGAAATAAGGAAATCAAATTAAGCAAATAATGCAGATACAACAAACCACGCTAATCCATAAACAAATGAAGAAAACAAACCCCAAATACAATAACCCCACAGCAAGGAAATAAATACAAAAGAACCAAAGCCGAAATAAACTATTGCCCAAATAAAATGATAAACCAAATAAACCCCAAAACCAATAAGGGAAATACAGAAACCCAAAACAGAAAACCAACAGAACCCAAATGTTAATAACAGATCTAAAATAGCTGCCGAATCTGTAAACAATATAAAAACTGATGTAGTCCCAGAGTCCGCTGGTCAAGCGCGATAGCCAAAACAGCAGGGATTATCCAGCCGTGGCGAACAATGAACTTCATGCAGGACCCTTATACAGCGTCGCAGTGGCCAGGCAGCAAGGTCAGCCTAATGGTGTCTACCCGGTCCAACACACGGAGGCACGACCCCACCCAAGCGGGCTTCCAGCGGGGCAATCCGGGCCCCAACGGCAATGAAGGCTGCAACCTGTTACGGCCGCTGAGCGTGCGCCACGCTGGCCAATACGCCAAGCCGCTCCCCAATACTCACACGCCCAAAGCGCTATGATTAACGTTCACCTGCGTCAGGAGATGCACCCACGCCAGGCCACCATGGAGGAACAGCCGACCCGGAAGGAGAGGAAGAGGGCGGCAGA